>JAVSBS010004648.1:2376-23509 GCA_033124195.1 Coracias cyanogaster
TCCATATGTTACATTAGGTAAAACAAGAATTGAAGAAGGGTATAACCTAAATCCACTTAACAAAGATCAATACCTTATCTCCTGCAAAAGATAGTTAAAGTATTGATAGTTAAAGAGATCATCTTTTTCTTTCCTGAGATATTTCCCATTTTGCAGCCCCCCAAAGTCCCATACACTCCTCGCAACTGATTGGAATTTCCTATGTTGAAGAAGTTTACATGTAGAAGGTTGCAGTTTACAGACATTTTGCCAGAAAATTAAAAATTATTCTGACATTTTCACAAACTGAGTTTGAACATGTTCAGCTCTAAAGATAACCATCCAAAACACAGTCAGTTTCTTTGTGATCAATTCAAAAACAATTGAAGAACAACTAAAATGATCAATGTAAAGAATATACTTTAACACAATTACTAAAGAATGCAATTATGGATCACTAAACCTTTTAAAGGAAGTTCAATCTAAGTTAGCTGACCTCAGAGCTGTAAATATATCTCCATATTAATCTTATTTACAGCCTGGCAGACCTCCTAAACAGGAATCAAACTCCAGCAGTTTTCAGAGCAGTAGGATGCAGCTGAACAAAAAAGAGAAGCTTCACTCGAGCACAGCTTTGGATGAGACTATGTGCACGTGGAAAAGACAGCTTCTGTACTTGAGAGTGAGGTTCTCTGGGTGCAAGACTTTGCATTTCCCTTTGTTGAACTTCATGACATTCCTCCCTGCCCAGTACTCTAGCCTATCCAGTTTCCTCTGAATGACACAGACACAACCCTCTGGCATATCAGGCACTCCTTCCAGTTTTGTATCATCTGCAAATTTGCAGATGATACAAAGGTAATACAAGTCCCTAAGTCCTCTATCCCATCATCTAGATCACGAATGAAGAGGATAAACAGCATTGGACCTAGTATCAACACTTGAGGTACTTCACTGCTGATCAGCCTCTAGCTACACTTTGTGCCACTGATCCCAACCATCTGAGCCCAGCAGTTCAGCTGGTTTTCAGTCCACCTCAGTGTCCAGTTATATAGCCTGTACATCATCAGTTTTCCTGTGAGGATACTGTCAAAGACTGACAAATGTCTTACTAAAAACAGATTAAACAACATCCACTGTTTTTCCTTCCTCCACCAGGCCAAGAAGAAATCAGGCTGGTTAAGCATGCCTTCCCCTTCAAAAATCCATGCTGATTACTCCTGATCACCCTTTTGTCCTTGATACGTCTAGAAATGGTTTCCAGGATTAGTCCTGGAATGGAAGGAGGTGAAGCTGATCAGTCTGTAGTTCCCTAGATCCTCCTTCTTGCCCTTCTTGAAGGATGTGATATTTGCATTCTTCCAGTCATCAGACATCTCCTGATCACCGTGACTTTTTAAAGGTAACTGAGAGTGGCTGAACTATCACATCACTCAGCTCTCACAGCATGCATGGAGGCATCCCATCCCACACACTTGTACATGACCAGTTTAAAGTGTTCCCTAACCTGACCCACTGCCACTGAGGGTAAGTATTCCTTGCTACAGATTTTTCTTCTGGTCTCAGGAATCAGGGATTCCTGAAAGGTAAATCTTACCATTAAGGACCAAGCTGAAGAAGGTAGTGAGTAGAATCATAGTACCTTTGGCCTTTTCGGTGCCTTTTGTCACCAGAGTATTTGCCCTATTCAGCACCAAGTCTGTGTTTTCCCTTGGTTTCCTTTTGCCGCTGATGTACTCGTAGAAGCCCTTTGTATCACCCTTCATATCCATTACCACGCTCACCTCCAGATGGACTTTGGCTTTCCTAATCCCATCCCTACGAACTTGGATGGTTACTCTACCTACTGACTGGGCCATCTAACCCTGCTCCTACCTCTTGTACCTCCCTTTTTGTGCCCAACTTTTGTTAGGACCTCCTTGCTCACTTATGCAGACCTCCTGCTCCCTTTGCTCAATTTCACGCCCATTCACATAGACGGCTTTTAAACTTCAGAGCTCTTGAGTTTGTTGAGTTCATTTTCTCCATCTGGCTGGAGGTGAAAAAGACCTAAAAGAGGTAGAAATGCCATCCTGAGAGCAAGATGGACTAGGAGTAGGCCAAAGGCAGAGTAGTAACAGAAAGCATGCAAGCTCTAAGGAACCCGCACTATAGTCCTTCTATGGCTGGCATAGATTTCAAAGCACAGTGCAATTTCAGAATGCTCTGAAGCTGCTCTAATATTATACCGAAGAGCTGTCAGTTGTCCAAGAATACAAAGGTAGATTGCAGCTATCCTTCTTTCTTGTTACCTTACATTCTGGTTCAAAGAGAGCAACTGAGAATTGGGGTCTCAGGAGCCAGAAGTCACACTCCTGTTTGACCCGAGGCAAGGGGAGGCTCTCCTCATACTTTTAAGCCATTCAACAGCTCTCTTCCTAAATTACTGGGTGAGACTTTACTGCCTGATCCTTGAGAGAAACCCTTGCTATTTCTCACTTTGGTATCTCTGACCTGCCATGCCTTACTCTCTCACTGCAGCTTATTTCATTAGAGCCAGAAATGTTCAACTTTGCTTCACTATCTCTCCAAGCTTGATTTACACACTTCTAAAATACAGAAATACCAAAAGATGTTATCAAAAGGTAGAACATCAAAGATCAATTTTAATAAAGCTGTAACAACTTAATGCTATGTTACATGTTAAGCAACTTCATTACAGGCTGTTTAGCACTAGAAAGATTATGACTGGCAAAAGTTTAAACAGGAGCTTGCTTTGTTTGCCTGTGAAAAAGACTTATTGAACTCACCAAGTCTCATGCTCCAGGACATCTCTGCTTACTTATCAGCTGTCTGCAGCTGTACTCCAAGTTACACTTGCTGCCGGAGAAAGGAGAGAAGCTGGCCACAGCAAAAGCATACCACCAGTGGAGATCCCAACACCCAGCAGGCCTCTGATGGAGAACAGGACCCCTGGCACACTGCACACGACACATCTGGGGAGGCATGTCCTGCTCTGGACTCATCACACCCACCAAAAGAGTGTAAGTCTCCCTCTACCAGTTGACCCAAAGTGTGGATTTTCACATATCAACATCCAGATAATCCGAGAAGTCTGATGTCTGTGGCTCTTGGCTAATTAGTAGGCTAATATTCAGAGCTCTACATCCATTAGAACACAGTTTAGTCACTGAAAACAAATTGACATCTACAAATCGGTTCATTAACTATGAACATGCTCAAAACATCAACCCATCTTTCAAATACAGCAGGAGCAAAGACTTGGCAGTTTCCTACCTCAGAAACCTCAAGCGTCTCTCACATAAGCTCTGTTTGGAGGAACTACTTCAGCTCCTGCAAGGCAACAGTCTCTTGCTTGCTCTTTCTATATGCATAGCCTGTGAGCAAAAACACATGCATTGCTATTGCAATCAAGCATACCCTCAGTGCCTATAGCTTGGATGTACCTTCTATAGATATCTGCCACCTTAGGCTGTCTTTAACCACAGCTGTTTTCATAACTGCTAACTAGCTTTTTTACTTCTCTAGAGTAATTTTTCAGGCTCTTTAGAGAAACCTACCACCCCCAGCTTCCAGATATGAGCGCCTTCCAGCTTAACAATAGGCTGTTTGTATTATTTCTGGAATGAGGTAAACTGAGCAAATGTATGTATGTAGATCTGTATATTTGTATCTTTATTTGTCAACAAAGAAGCAAACACCTTGCTTGTTAGGCTGTTAGATACAGCTAGCAGAATTCTTCTTTCCACTATGCAAACGCTTTGAAAAAATTCAGAAGGCAGCCTTGAATTAAATCTCCTCAGTCAAGCCTGCAATAAACAAAAATCCATAGAAGAGGACTGTATCCAAACTGAGTGACAGCTAAGTCTCCGAAGAGCTGAAGGGCTACACAGGACTTGAGTCTTGCAAGACATCACACAGGTTTCTAGCCCCTGATGCCCTGCTCTAAGCACATTCTGGGTCTGCGTGCCAGTCAGCCTACCCCGAGTTTATTACTGATGTAAGTAACTACATACCCTTGCAGATCTCAAGTTCAACAGGCCAAGGGTGACAGAAGGGAGGTGTCACTGTCACAAGAATCCTGCTACATGGTGCTGAGCCCTAGAGAAACTCTCTGACATCCAGAGAGCCAAAGACCTCACTTCACTTCAGTGAAGGTATCAAGACATGACAGACTCATTTCTCCCAGATCCCTCAATGATTGGATCCTATGAGACACAACACACTCCGAAGTGAATCCTGCAAAATGACATGGTTGGCTCTCTCCCTGCACCCATGTCTTGCTTTTTGCAGTAAAGACAGCCACAGTCTCACTTCTAGGTGAAATTTCATCGGCCTGCTTGCCTGACTCTCTTCATGTACTCAACTCAAGGGCAGAAATTGCACGCAATATTGTTTAGATACCAGTAGTTAGAGAGAATAGAGCTTAGCATCCAGATTCAAAGGGATAGCTCACATGTATAGTACAAGCCATTCAGCAAGAAAAAAGAAAACAAAACAAACATTTTTGTAAAACAGACATTAATCAAATGGAAGGGGAGGAAAAAGATAATGGGAAGAACATACACAATCACACAATCATCATAAATCACTTTCCTGTTTTCCTTTTATTTCATTTTGGTTTTGCTTTCTATTCCTTAAATGAATGTTTTTACTGGCTGAGCAAGTGTAGCAGATGTTGCCCAAGCTTTTTTCGTAAGGACTGACAAAGTGCCAGTAGTGCACAAGTATGGCACACAGAAGAATGATCTTTAACAGTGAGTAGCAAGTTAAAAACAAAAAAAAAACAACCAACAACAGATATCTGAGTTTCCTTCTGACATTAAAAGAGGCATTTTGGTTCACCTTGTACAGAATTTAAATCCTAAGCAAACCTTAGCAGTTTTGCTTCTTTCTACTTCTTTCTCAAATCAGAAGTTTTCTAAACTACTATAGAATACAAGTATTCAATAGGTCATGGATTTATTTGAAAATTATTTTAAAGCCTTATTTTTAATTTACTTACAATGTCATCATTTTTTAAAAAAATGCAGTTTAAAATAAATCCTTGATTTTCAGAAAGTGCCATGCCTCTCCTCCAAACAGCAGTCCAGCTATGCAGAATCAGGCACATAATAACTACAGCTCTTCAAAACCATAATATCCTAACAAGCATTTCTAAAAGAAGATAAAGAAAAAACAGATCCAAAATAAGTGGCTTCTCTCAGACAACTACATCAACAAGCATTTTACTGCCAGCAAAATAAAACACCATCCATGAAAGCTACAAAGGAATTTTACCTACAACTCAGCAGTTGTTCCCAGCTTTTGTTAAATGGCATTCCCCGTCCTGCTGGAACCACCACATACATAGGATACATCACAAAAACATCAGTATGATCTTTCTTGCCAGCATATTTATACCAATAGAAGGCTTGAAACTAGTGGATATACCATTTTATAAGAGAATTCTTCAGTGATGGATAACCTCACACATCATTCCTGCTGCCCAACACCAACACTTCAGTCCACAGGAACACCAAATATACACCAGGAAACTGGCGCTGGAAGCATTGAGGCACAGGTAACATGGCACCAAATATGGTGGCCCTTCTATCTTCAAGACTTAAACACTCCTACAGGTGTACTTACACTTCAGAACCAGAAGTCAAGCCAGAGAGAAAGTATGAGAAAGTAAATGCTGCAGCCTTGGAGTATGTGAAGGATCTACTGGCCCATTTTAAAATGCACTGCAGAAAAAAAAAAAAAGACAAAGTACAGGAAATTCAGAGCAACTGCACATGAGTACCTTTGGTGGTGAAGAAGATTGACATGCCCAGAAACATGCCCATTCCTTAGGAATGTCTCAAATCAGGCTTTTAAATGTTGTTGTGTCTCTGTAGCAGCCACTGGTTTGGCTGACCCAGGAGAGGCAAATCCTTAACCCTAAGGGAAGGGGTGAGCATGTTTATATTAAGTCAGTGAATCTCTGTCAATAATGGGCGCATTGGTTGTGAGAGAACATGTAAGCAGACATCCCTGCAGCTTTGTTGCCCAAATGCTGTTTGGAAAGAGAAGAGCACAGTAGGTGGAAAGGTGCCAGGAAGAGCAAGCTGAGGCTGGCTGCCTAAAGGCAGAGCACTATAGGAAAGAAACAGAAAGAAGCTGTGCAGGGTGGTAACCTCCTCAGCACTTCCCATGCAGCAGCAACTTTATTTCACA
Organism: Coracias cyanogaster; assembly: GCA_033124195.1. NCBI lineage: Eukaryota > Metazoa > Chordata > Aves > Coraciiformes > Coraciidae > Coracias > Coracias cyanogaster. The sequence continues at coordinate 8,557 of JAVSBS010004648.1, forward strand.
GTCAGTGTATTCCAGCAGAGACAAATTTGGAATATTCAAAACAGCAAATACAAGGAATCATGTTTACCTCAGGAGCAGACAAACAAGTATCTGAACTGCATCCTCTGCTCAAGAGGAAAAAAAAGAAAAAACAACCCACAACCAAGCACCAAGCTGCAATAACCCTGGCAGAGGACATGGATTGTAAACTGTGTGCAGACTCCCAAGCCAGTGAAATGTTTGACAGAAGAATACAAGTTGGCAGCTTTACTTAATCTGCATTTCAAGGGCACAGCTGAAATTGCACTTGCACACAGTGCAAATACAGATCATTGAAGGGTACTCTTATATACCTTCTGCTGAAGAAGGCCAGCCAATTATCTTCCCTTTCCAAGTGCAGGTCTCTATATCTACCCATGTTCCCTGGGAAACGTGAAAGAGTAGAAGGTGGTTAAATAAACAGCTCTGCACCTTTTATTGTCTTAACAGAATACCAATAAGGGCAATTTGGAGAAAGCTTTTTTCTTTGGAGTCCTTTCTGCATCAAACCAGATTAATAAAGAAATATAACCTTAACCTGCCTCTGTCTCACGAGAGCATATTTACACAATTATCAGTACTGATCAGTCCAAAGGAAGATAGTTTTCTCGGAAACGCATGACCTAGTTCTTAATGTCCTATTTCTATACCTGAAGTCTCCAAATGCTCTGTTCATCTGTTAGGAAGTAGCAGCAACGGTTGCACAGGCAAACCCAAAGTATCATTCCCTTCAGTTCAGGAAAACACTTCTACCAAGCCGTGAAGTAGTGACTCCAGGAGATGCATTTCGCAAAAATGAAAGGGTAGGGAAACATTGTCCAAAAAGTGAAGTTCAGAGGCTCTAGTAACCAGGTATTAATGGCTTTTCATAGTTGTTGAGCCCTTTCCTCACTTTAGAGGAAATGCTAAGCAATAACTTTTTCTGAGGAAAAAAACATACCAGGTCCAAAACACATGAAAATTCCAGTCAGTCCTGCAAGCACCGGCCATGGTGCCTGGGGAGGGGTAGCTGCATATCCTGCCGCTGCAGCATGGAAGAATGACACCACCCCAGCATTTAGAGCAAGAGTAACACCTGCTTTACTCTCTGAAACAACTTTGCAGTATTTTACTAACAGAATGAGTTGATTTTTTCCTCCCATTTGGAAAAGGGTTAGATGGGAATCATTATGACTGATGATCTCGGAGTTCACCCAGAAAAGCTTGAAGTGAGGGCAGAGTTGGGAAAGAGGCCTTTAAGGGCAGGTATGACAAAAACATATGCAACCATGGTTACTGAAGTGTAAAGCCAAAACAACTACCACCTTCCAGATAAAGAACTATGGAGCAAGTAGGTGCATTGAGGAGATAGGAGTACCAAACCCAAGGTGTTCCTTGAAGTAACATGAAGTTATGCTACAGAGCTCTTTGCCACAGAACACTGTGGATACACTTCCATAGATCCAAAAGAGACTGGACACAGTTAAGGAACAGAAGTCTGTGGAGGGCTATTAACACAAATCATCACTTTTGGTTCAGGATGCCCGTGTCACAAATTGCTCAGTTTGGGAGAGCACTTTGGGAAAATACTGCTAAATGCCAGACCTGCTCCCATACCCTTTGCTAGACATTACTGACCACTGCCAAGAGATGAGACACTAAGCTAAATGGACTTTGCCTGACCTGGCAAGATCATTCTTGTGAGAAGGCAGGGTGTTTGGTTGGGTGTAAGGATCTAGACTATCTACGGAATGTGGTTACAGTACAGTGAAACGGGCACAGAGTCATAACCCCTGGCTCTCCCTTATAAAGCATCCAGCACTGATAAAGATTTGTTACCAAAAGAACGAACAACGTTATCAAAGAGATTCAAACTCAACTCAACTAGCAACATGGGGAGCTGAATTATCAGATTCATATTCAACTAGTAACATGAATTTAGTAGCTGAATTACCAATTTTATAACAACATCTCATCCATTTTGAATATTACCACTCCTCTTAGCAGTATGAAGAGTCAAGGATGAAGAAAGGCAGTAGAAAGGACAAACAAGGATGGAATGCTTTGCCTGTTAACCTCTTCATATCCTCAAACTAGCCAGTAAATGGGAAAAAAGCATAACCCGATTACAGGAGGAAATGCTACAGAGATGTACGAAAGGTTAGGTAAAAAAAATTACTCACATAAGCAGAAAAAGAAACGTAACATAAGAAAAATGCAATAGCTTTTGAATAATTTATCAAAACTAAAAAAAAAAGGCTTTATGGAATATCTTTTAAAAATTCTGCTTGCGTCTCAAAACATCCAATTCATTTTGGAAACACACCACCTACTGTATATTGGACAAGTATCTAATCATTCCAAGAGTGACAAGTCCAAAATGATAAAGAACATGGTTGCTGTTGTTATGATGATCTATTCTTACCACTTCTCACATTTTTCTCTTTCATCATGTACTGATGATACAGATGAGACAGACTACTATTGTAAATCACACAACTACAAAATACATATTTTTTTCTCCCCCTACAACTTTTAACTTTTTCATTTCAAGGTCTAATGCAAAGAAAAAAAAATTAAGTTCGTATCGTTAGCTCTTAATACAACCAGCCTGGGAACAAACAGGGTACAATCTTCAAATGTGAATATGCAAATCCAGGCACTAAAATCCACATATACCACTTGAATATGAGTTGGAGCATGTGACCCAAAGTCTCGACAAGTGAAGCCCCTCTCCTTTACTCAATTGTCCTTATAAATCAGCCTCTAAATCACAGGATAAGTCTGAAATGTCAATCTTAATATTTGCTGTCAACTCATTAACACATCTCACCTGCTTTCCTTTGTTTATTGTGTTTGGGTTTTTTCCCTAGTGAACTGGTATTTTATTCCTTAATAATGATGAAGAACTTCTTGATCACTTGCTACAAATTTTCTCTCAAGTGTAGGCAACTGGCAGGCAACAAATGCATCTTGGCTACTCAAGAAAGCATAAATCAGTTTTGCTGGATAGTGTGAAGCCAGAGGAAATGTGGTTTTAATACATTTATGATATGATTAATTGATGCTGTTGCCTGCAATAGAAGAATGGACTTAATTATCCAGGCTTTTCCAGTCCTATTTTTCTATGCCCTGAAGTTAGCATGTAGACAACCAGATTCACTGTGAAACCACAAAAATGCAGAAAGCCTATCCTAGGCCATCTATCAGGTTGATTCTTACATTAGCTTTAGCGTTCTTCATCCCTGCTTCCTTTGCAGAAGTTAATAATCTGCTTTCATAGCGTAGCTACACTTATGATATTTGTCTTACCTTTGCAAACACATGAGTAGCTCATGCAAAGCCTGAATGGTGCATATTGTACTGTTCCCAGAACCTTCAGAATAATGTATCTGAGAAAAATAAGGGTCAAGTTGTCAAAGTTTTAACTTACCACCCTTCAGCATATGCAAATGCTGCACTTCGAGGAAAACAAATTCTCACAAGATGATGTACCTGATACTGCTACCATTATAGCAGAGTGGTTAAAAACCAATTGATTTTTAAAGCTGATGTAGATATACATATGTATTTACACATACATAGGACAGTCTAAAACATTTGCAAAAAATGAAGGTTTTCCTTAAACCAGATTATCACCACCCGAAAGGAGTAAAAATAAATCTATTACATACAAATAAAATTAAAAGGATATCACAGATCTATTACTTATGTCACTGAAAAAAAAATAAATTGATCAATTAGCAGATAACAGGACAGACTTTGACCACAGAAGGCAGTTGTCTCTGGTGCTTCCTCTCCTCCAAAGCAAAATAGGGCCCAAATGTCCCAGCTTCTGTACCTGCTCTCAGTCTGGTATAGGGCTTTGTGAGAAGAGCACATGGGCCAAACTCCATACAGCCCAGAGTCCTCTATCTACCTGTAGCAACAGCAGAGCCTTGGGAACTGAACTAGCAAGTAGGGATGCTTCTTCAGTACTGTCCTTCCCCTCTGTCCAGCAGATCCCACCCCAGGGACCTCCTTGGCTGTCTAGGGCTTTTGCATTTGAGATCCCTTGGACAGACTTTCATTTTTGAATTGACCCAATAGCTTTTGTGACCATGTAAATTGTGGCAACTCCCAGAGCACTTTTAAGTGTGTGCTGTGGGATGATGTGCCTCATCTTTCATTTAATCTGTCACCAGTGAGTTGCATTTGTTGCCCTAGTTGAGAGACACTGTGCAATCACTTGTCATCCACCATTTCTGTGCCTCTTTTTATAAAGGTCTGTTCTGCCCTCCCCAGTCACCTCATAGCTCTGGTTTGCCTGTAGTACCCAGTTACCACCTTCTATCGTCAGGCCAGCAACAGCCAAAAGTGCCCGTGCTTGCCAAGAGCACTGCTTGAGCAGCAGGGGCAAAGGCTGTGCTAGCACAGCAGGAAAATGAGGTCCACAGAGGAGTTCTAGCTTTGAACTAGAATATGCATACAAAAAAAATCACATATAGTCTTGTACCCTCACTGGCATTCCTGGTCTAAGTTCAAGGCCTTTTAACTCAGCCAGACCTGCAGTGAACTTGGCAACAGCAAAATGAAGTAAGATTTGGTTTATATGGTATTTTTTGAATGAATAATTTTGATTAGGGTGTGAGAGACCCTGTGATCTTAGTTCTTCTACACAAATATTACAACCCTCTTTTTTCCCAGGGCTACAGTGGCTGGCTATAGGGAATGAGGAGAATAGGCAGACTAAAGTGTATTTCTTTTTGTCTGTAGCGAGACTTCATGCATCCCTTGGTGAAGTGCAGAGTCGGTGGAAGTGGTGTCTACTGTCAGTCATTCTCAGAGAAGAGTCAAGAGTTTCCAGGACACTAGTGCTCTTCAGCCTCTCGCATTCCTACTGGACGAAGAGGAGAAGAAGAGGAAGTAAAAAAGCTCTAACAGGCATTACGCAAAAGCAAACACTCTATTTCTATGCTTTCAGAGACAGGACTGCAATGCTTTGGACATTCATTGACATCTTTCCTGAAGACAGATCAGTCTTGCCTTGGCTGCTTCTAGCAGAAATTGAGAAGGAGTTGGCCTTCTTATCTCTCTACAACTTATGGAATTTCTGCCTACACAGAAAGCCAGCAGAAGTCTCTACAACTCTATGTCAGCCTCACAGGTCATTTTCAGCTTACCAAAAAGGACTAGGTGACAAAAGCAAAAAAAGCCCATGGCCAGTTTTAGCAGAAAGTATCCTTCAGTGTAATTTGATGCAGCATGAAGAGGTGGTACATATTTAGCTGTGGTAATAGTGGTTTTTCCCCTCTGCTCTGCCTTTTTCCCCATCATTAACTTCGTTTCCTCCTTTACCTTCTCGGATCACCAAAGCCACTTCGGATTTATCTTAAAAGACCTTGTGGCTGGGAGCAAACAGGATGGGCTTGATCATCTTTGATCATCCAAACCAGGCAGCTAAGTAGAACTAGCTGAGGCTAGAATGAACCAGAGAGGAAGACTATGCTGAACTGATGTCACTGCATAATGATTGCCCTTCTGAAAGCATTCATCACTCCTTTCCCCTTACTTAACAGAAGGTGTGTCATCTGGAATACTGCTAAATTTTGTCTAGCAGAAAATAAAGAGAAGAAAAAGCTAACATTTTGTGGTTGTGCAAGTGCTTCTGCCAGCATTTGGACCACCGCCAGCTTACCAAGTGCGAGTTTACAGAGGGTTATGATGTTCTGTCTCAGCATTTGATGAAAACCATAGAACCTCAAAACACAGGCTTTTAGGTATGAATGGTGTGTGTAGAATTGTAATATGGAGTTTCACTGACATTCGGAGTGGAAAACCAGAATTTCTCAGAATTTGTTTCCCCCTTCCCTCCTAAACAGGAAACTTCTGATGTTCCATTAATACATAATTAGTTGAGGAATAGAATATGTAAGAAAGACGAATGCTTTATATTCACTTTTCTGTAATAGTTACTCTCTCACTTTGGAGGGAAAAAAGTATGGAAGAAAGTAATCTTATTTTTTAAATTTTGTATTAGAATATATGTGCTATATTATCCTTTGAACTACATCTACAACATATGAGAAATTTCTAAAAACCTCACAGATGTAAATGTTTTTCCCCCTCTTCAGATGTTATAAATAGAAAATAATTCTCCCTTCTGCTATTTCTAGCATAAAGGCTTTCAGAACTGATGTCAGATGGAAAGAACTGCAAACCAGCCGTGGACAAAACATACTGCAGCTAGCAACCACCTTGGGAGACTGATAATACGAGACTTTCCACTTCAGAGTCCCTCAGGTTTGAACCTGCCCTAGGTACAGCATACACTTCAATGAAACAGAACAGTCGCAACACATTTCAATATGGAAGAAAAGAAGATAGGAAAGAAAACTGTTCATCTACACAGAATTAACAGCTACAAAGTCTGCATAGCTGGACAGAATTAATGTCAGAGTTTAAATGTTTAATACAAACAATTCAAAGTTAACATTTTGGCATTCAAGTAAGTATTCATCTTCGCAAACCAAAGTATCTTCCACAGAAAAGAACTACAGGTGTTCACTTGAGGGAAGCCTGTGTTTAAGGAGTAGGGCCAGGCAACAGGAGGGCAAAGTGCTCAGGTAAGAATTCATAAAGAGATACGAAATCCTAGGAGTCCAGGCTGATTTAAATTCAGAACCAAAAAAGGCAAAGTGAAAATATCACCGCACAGAATATAAGTAAATGTACACATACACCCACAGAGCTGCCTTTCTGAACCGACAATGAATCAAAGAGAGTCCCAGAACAGGTACTGGGCTCTTAACATGCAACTTAGTCTGTATATCATGGTAGTACATGTGGTAGAAAAAGCATCACGCATGTCATACAGCAACTGTAAACAGAGAGGAGAATCTTGGGCTGAAGATTCACATGTTTCAGAGAGAAAAAAAATTGGCACAATGTACCATAGCTATTCCAGACCCAAGTATTAAGAGGTGAAGCAAGGAGAATGTAAATTACTACTGCTCACCCACATAGTCCAACCTCTAATTGGAATTAGAGGCTTCTCTAATTCATGTGTACTTCTAATTAAAGTAACAGTAAAGGTTTTGTAAAGCAAGGAGTGCCTGCACAGCACCACAGTGTGGACCTCATCTGTCTGGGAATTTGGAAATAAACCATTTTGTCCTTTGAAGTTCCAGGAGGCTGTTTCTGCTTGCACTAGGAGCCCAGAAGAAATATACCATTATTGAGAATTAAGCCTCCTAGTGATTAAAATTGCCTAGCTAGAGATCAAGACAGTTTTAATGTCATATCTAATTATGTACAGTAATTATAAAGGAAAACAGCAGTAATTCTCTTCCAGTATGATAGAGATGCTGAACTTTTTCTAGTGCAAAATGCTAAGCCTATTGTTCAGCAGTGCTGTAGCTCATGGCCATCAGTGCCTACTTAAGTCACCAAATGAAGTTTGACACCACTGACCTAGATCTCAATGTCAGGAAAGGATTTACAAATTAGAACCAATATCTAGCAGAGCTGACTAATAGGCTGGAGAGATCAGTGTTGATCAGAGCATTATTTCAGCTGTCGAATATGTACGCTTAACAACACCCAGCTAGGGTTCAGCAATTCAAGGCAAATGTCAGTATGTCAGTGACAATACACATGCTGGAAGTGGCACTATACACATATTAAAGCAACTGTAAACCGAGAGGACAGGTACCATTTTGGAGTTGAAGAGACCTGCATCTCAGACTGAAAAAAAACATCAGTGCATGATACAGGAGACCAAGTATTTCAAAACCTTAAAAAGATAAAGTAATTGTTTAAGATGATACAAGATCTGTGAGAACTAGGATGAGGCTAAGCAGTTGCAAAATGTGCAGATAATTCAAGCGCAGTTAAAGAACACTCTAAAGTGATTAGACTGGAAGTCAATACATCTGAGAAAGAATTCAAAGTCATTCTAGAGGTAATGAAAAACATATCTTTTCACAGTAGGACTGTTTCTATCAGCATCTAGATGTGATCCAAAAATCTTGTAATATTTAGATGTCTAACAATTTTGTAAATACCACTAATCTATAACGTCAGAGATGTCTTTTCAGTCAAACGCTACACACTACTGGAGAATAGAACTAGCAAGGAATTTCTGTAACAAAAACTATGGGGTTTTTTAATGTATGTTTATTGAAATATACCTAGTATAAATAAAATTTCCATCTCATATTTGGTAAATATACCCAAGTATCTAAACAGTGTAGAAATTTGGACAGAGTGATTTTTCATTAGATATCTCATTTTGTCTGTTAAGAGAGGACAAATCAAAATAGATTGGCCTGACTCACATTTGAGGTTTTTGTGTGATTCCCTTTAGCATCAAAAACTTGCTCTGACTCAGGACAGGAAAAATACCAAATATTCAAAGTTAACATGGGGAAATCAGAGCAATTCCCTACTGGCAAACGGAAGAGTCCATTTCCATTGACTAAAATATATTTATTTAGATTTTTCAAGTGTCAAGATTTTCCTTGTTAGCATTTTCAGCTTCAAGCAGAACTTGGAGCATGAAGCCTTGGACAGGACTGTCTCTTCAGAAGAGTACGAAGCAAACTCAACTAGGTAAAGAGACTGGCATCTCAACTGTAGAAATTTAATGACTTTAGAAGCTTCTGGGAGTCTATGCAATTGTGTCAGTAGAATTTTACAACTTCCCTCTTCCCCCAAGCTTTCCTGAAGCTTTGCCTGGGTTTATACATTTCTGATCTCCTAGTAGTTTTATGACTCTTGTGGTACAGCTCAAGGGAAGGAGACCATTACACAACATCACAAGGGAGAATGAAAAGGTCCTGAGGCTCTGGCTAATTTCCCTGTCCAGTCAGAACTGCTATGAACAATACCTTTAAGCCACCACCTCCAGTCAGTAGCTGGGGAGAAATAAAATATTTTTCCATCATGCTTTCCACTTAGCTGAGTGCTGGGGTACAGCCAGAGTTTTACATGCAATGAGTGGAAGAACTATAAGAACGGCCGATTCTATTCTGGGCTCTTGCCATCCTCTATTGACCTTCCCTCCCTTACTAATCATTATAATCATGGCATTTCCCTCAAATTTCTTACCAAATGACAGGCAGCAGCCAAAATCTACAATCACTTTTGCCTTTGACTGTGGAAGAAATAAAAGTACAACTGTAGTCAGAAAACAAAACTGGCCTAAAAGAGAGGCATATTCTCATTCTACAAAGTTCGTCCTTGTACTTTTGCAAGTCTGACTGAACTTCTGACAGAACTGAGGTCTCACTCTCTTCTTGCAGGGCCACAACCTCTGTCAAATAGCAAAAAGGATTCTGTCCAGCATCTAACACTAGCGAGATTGCCAGATATGACAAGAAATAACAGGACAATCATTTGCATTGGTGATTTACACAACAATATAACTTTGTTTTTTAGGACCAAGTGATATTAGCAGGGTGACAAGAAAGGAAGAAAGGCAAAATGTGAGCTAGTAACATAATTCAAGAGCTGAAGCGAATGACATGTTGTGGTTCTCTAAATATTAATCTTTGCATAGTCACTCTTCCCTCATTAAAAAAATTAAACTTCAAACCAGTCAGCTTGCCTTCAGCAGCTTGTTCCCAGAATACCTATCTAAAAAAAAGATAAGAAGGTGCATGCAGGCAGTGGAACCTCTTTCTTATCCTTGTTGCCCATAAAATGCCACAGTTACAGTACCTCAGATTCATTCCTTAGAAAGCAAATAACTTCATAAGTGCTCTTGAAGGAAGACCCTGTTTAGTGTATCCACCAAAATATACCATTAAAATATATTATCTATTTGCTTCCTCAACATCAGTGGCTTAGAGTCTCAGCTGCTTAAAAGAAAACCTGCCATATACATTGCTGGCAGAGTCACTGCAAATCTACCTGTTAGAGAACAGAGCTGCAAAAGAGTAGAAGTGTATACACGTAAAAGGAGAAAATCCAATTTCCTCATTAAAACCAATATTATGCAGAAATTACCACTTTAAAAAGTTCTACCATCACAGAGAAGTCTCAGCATGCTTTATGTCTAGTAGAAATAAATTCATACTTTAAACAGATTCTGATGGCTCACTTTTTTTAACTCACCACCAGATCAGCTACTTTCTATGCTGGTGTTCACCCACTACTAGAAGGTGTGTGATGAGCCCAACAGGTTGTTGCTCTATAGGTAGATACAGTAAGGTAACTGCATTTTTTTAGAGAGATTTTGTAGAACATCTCTGTGTAATTTTCAAGAGTACTTCCTAATTACAATAAGCATTTTCCCTTTCTCTACAGATGGGGAAAGACAGACCCAAAGAACTGAAGGCCTAGGCATGGAGTCAAAAGCAGAATTGAGAATCTGTGTATTCATTTATCCTTTAATTCCTAGCCAAATGCTGAGCCCATGCTGCCTTGGTTTTGCAGAAATGAAATACTCCGTGGCAAAATACAGAATTATATTTGTTTTGCTTTTATTTAGTTTTTTGATTTGTATATATAAGGGTAAAACCAGAAAAGTCATGCTTAAGTGGGATGCAGGAAGATTTTCTCCTTAAAGAATAGTTTTCATTCAAGAGAAAAGAATTCACCATCAAAAAGTTGTTCTTACTGAAAGTGATGATAGCAGATCTTAACAAACTAATGAAACTTCATCAGGCATGTGACAATTACCTGTGCCTTTCCTCTATGCATCAAATAAGCTGCTCCTTGAACCATATTTTCTTCAGCTCTCCCTTTCAACCTGTCCTATTTCCTGACTTTCAGGGGAATTCTCCACCAAGCCAACACTAAGAAATGCAAAACTCACTGTAGCTGAAAAGGAGGTGGCTTTCAAGCACGACTGGGAAGACATGATGCTGACATCTTTATGACTTTGGACTAACGAGATATTTGAATCCTCTCTGGCTGAGGACGAAAGCCACAGAAACTAAAAAGTCCTTTTTACACCTAGTTTTGGACCCTTGTTGAAACCTCTGCTGTGCTTTGCAGACTGAACCACTTGTCAGTGATACAGTCCAAGTGGCAGAATTGTAGCTGAAGGCCATTTTGATAAGCTTTGTTTCAAGGGTACAACATTTGATGTTTATTTCTTAAAACTAACCCGCCTTGACAGTTGTCCCACACCTCGACAGCATGAGCTGCAACCTTCTAGCTCAGTGCCAGAGTTGCTTTCTGTGAAGTCTGTCATGAGGGCTTGTCAAGTTTGCAGTGGCATACAGGAGACATGCTGTCCTGCTTTGTCCACCTTGACTGTGCTTTCAAGATTGCTTTAGCAGATAGTGCATACAAGAAGGGAGTATAAGCTGATGGTTACCACCAGGGAGTTGATGTCAGGATCATGGGATTTTATCTTCAACTTTGTCTTCCCATCTCTGATTTAGATTTAAGCCTAGAGCAAGACAGAATTTCTCCCCTGAACGCATTATGAAGCCATATCAGAAGATGCTTCAGTCTGCATCCCCATGTAGCATTTCAACCATTTAGTAGAAAAATCAGTTTATTCGCTTCCAAAAAGGTGTGATGGATATTAGCCAGCTGTGACTCAGATAAGCCTCAGAGACAATGTTTAACAACTATACTGTCTGTGCAGGAATATGAGAAAGCATAATCAGCCTTGGTCCTACCAAGCATTAGGGACCTGTCATTTGCTGTCCCCCTCTGGGCCAGCACAGGATTTTTTACACACAAGTCTAAGGATGCCAAACTCCAGACTATCCCCATTGCTCTTCACTGTTCCTTAAATTATTGGTTAATCACAAAACTGACGTGGCATAATACATTCATATTATTTGTCTTTAAATCTTTACTCCTCTTCATCTCTGAAAATACGAAAATTCACACCCAGACTTCAACGTACTTCCTTTTAAGCTTGGAGAGAACACCACCAAAGGGTGTTATCTATAGATACTTACCCTGTGAAACAATGACTAGACAGAGTTTAAACTGAACGCTTGTATCTCACCACAAGGAAAGAAGCCTTACACAGAACTGATTTATAGCTATAGCTACTCCTGCTAATTAATAAGAGAAGTTTATTTATTCTTAGTAAAACAAGCACAAATACGCACCAGGAACCAGATATTTTCACACTATCTTCCAGCTGGTTCTATATGGTACATGTTTCAACAAGAATTCGGTGATGTCCACCCAGCCTTGTTGTACTATTGGCATTGCTGGTGAATTCTTCCACAATAAAAAAAGGATTGTTCAACTATTTAAACTCAGTAACTCTACAGGGAGGCATTAGTTCAAAACTATGGGAGAAAATGCCAGATACTTTGTTTGCAAAGTTACTTAATCCTTTTAGACCTCAAGAGCAAATATTTGCTCCCTGTTCAAATCCAGGCCACCATCTTCTTGGATCTCAAGAAATTACTCAGATTTGCTTATACTTTATTTTAGTGATTGCTTTCTAAGAACATACGAATTTGAAGAAAATATTTCTCCGGCTTTAGCAGTAAGTATAGTTAGCCCATTCTGATGTGAACTGCAAGACAAAAATTCAGGGATCTCATTTTTTCAGTTGCAAAGAAAAACACTGGAAGCCAGCGTCCCTCTCATGCAGTCCCCTTTCCTGAATACCCTCTGTTCTGAGACACTAGAGGACCCAGAACAGGGGGCTGGTTGTTGAGCTTTTGCTTACAGCTTCCAGCTCCTTTTAGCCAGATCCTGGGCTCTTTTAGCCAGATCCAGCAGCGCTGGGCTGCCTGTGCCCATTCAGCCACATTCTTGGCTGGCAGCTCCTTCCTGGGTCTGTTTCTATGGCATTGCCTCATCCCCCCTCCCACCTGCATCTCTGCTCACAAAAAGATTAAATGAAAACCTTTGTCTGGGGTTGTGACAGACTTGAGCTTTTTGATGGAGCTACCATTTTTTCTGGTGTATGGAAGGTAAACGCTACATTCACCAATTTTAAGCAAAGGATAAGCTTCACCTGTGATAACAGCATTAATACTTACACTTAGTTACACACAAATTATCCTGAAGAAAAACCCCTGCCACCACATCCTGCCTTTAAGTTCAATAATGATGCTTCTGGATTGTATCTGTGCATTACTTTGTTGACATAACAGATGAATCCTTGCCACTCAGATTTTCCCCGTAATTAAGACCTCTAATGGAAAACTGAATTAATAAAGCACCCTGATAGCAAGACACTTAGATGCTTTAGTAGTAAACATAAGAAATGGTAAAATTAACCTGAGATGTGGCCAGAAAAGAAAATACTTCAGAACATTACTGAGTGAATGAATACACACCTACTGAATTTAAGACAGTGTGAGCCCACTGTCTGGCTAGCTTCAGCTATTTGAACTTAAGAGCCCTTCTAGTAGTATTTCATGCATCCAAGAAAATCATCTCAGTGAAAAGCTAGTTAGCTTATTTGGTCTGTGTAACTCTAAAACACAATAGTTAATATCTGAACGAGTAACAGAAGGAAGAGGTTTGGCTAGAATGATTAGAAGGTTCGTCCTCAGCTGACAGTGTTCACCATTGCCACAGGCAATAATAAAGCTTCTTTCTCTCCATTGTCTGCTGTAGACAGAGGAGCTGTGCTTCACACCATGCTTTTAAAGCACAAGGCAACCAACACCCTTGATGTTATATAATCTGATTACAGGTTAAATGAAACACTGAACAGCAACCCCAGAATACATCCCAGCATTTGCCACTGCAGACCATTCAGAATGGAAATTCCTCTGCGGTCCTCAAGAGAGCATTATTCCACTACATGGGTTTGTTTGTTTAATCTCTTCTTTTATTCTCCAACTAGTTTTGAGGTTGAAGCACAGGCTCTGGAATGACTCCCCTAGGGACAATGGCTGACCCTCACAATCTGACAACCATCTGCTGAAGGTAAATGTAAGAAAAAAATATGGCCATACAATCCTGGCCACCAAAAAATACTACACTGAGTATAAGCAATCCAAACCAAACTGACATAGTGTCCAAGGAGCCATTGCATCACCTTGGTTTATAGCAAGGACTTTGCTATACAACAACATAGCTGCAATAAAATCTTGATTCCTAATGTGGGAAACATAAAACAAAGCAGTATTATTCCCAGATTTTTTTTTTTTAAATAAAATACTATGCTGTTTCTCCTTTCACTTCATTTAATATGCATCTCATTATATGGAGTCAAGGCCTGACCACTATAACTGGACCCAAAGGAATTGAGGAGGATCATTGAGAAGAGTAGCAAGACAGAAGGTCATCAAACCAGCACCACATTACTCTCCCTTGACATCTGATGGAGTCATGACAGCAGTTTAGATGCTAGATAGCATGAATATTCATCTGTATGATTTTAAAATTACATTGTGACTTTGGAATGACATTTATCACGTGCCCTTGTTGCACCTTGGTGACAATGTAGGGAAGATGCCATGTCAAAACTCTGACTATGACATGAGTGTCACCTGCTTTTCTTCCTTCTTTTTCTATTTTATTATTACCACTTATTTTTAATCAAGCACTGCAGTTGGAATAAGCCTTAAGCAACAGGCCTGGAGAGTGAAGGAACAAATTAGCAAACTTGTGAAAGAAATCAATAGGATGCTGTTAACTCAAGACATTCTTCCAAAGAAGTTCTGGCCTGTCTGTACACAGCTCCAATAATGAAACCACTGGTTTCTGCAAGGAAACCATTTGCACCAGAAAGCTCCCCTTCTCTGGAGAAATCCCATCTCTGTTCACAGGTAGGCAGGATAAAAATAGCACCTGTCTTGAGCTGCTGAGAGTTTTGTAGAGAAAGAACACCCTTATGCAGGACAGCCAGGGATCCATCTAAGCCACTGTTGCAGACATACTGCTCTGTTGGAACATCTCTGTTTGGCCTGGATTTTTTTCTTGAATAAATAGTGCATAAATAAAAATAAAGACTCAGAGCTCTGGGCTCTATAGGGTGTCTATAGGTCCCTATAGGTCTCTCTGAGGTTCTATGGGGCTCTATAGGCTT
>JAVSBS010004648.1:23609-39193 GCA_033124195.1 Coracias cyanogaster
TGGCCCGTACGGGGATCGAACCCGCGACCTTGGCGTTATTAGCACCACGCTCTAACCAACTGAGCTAACCGGCCCGGCGGGTAATCGGTGTTTGGCGCGCAGCCCTTCACGCCTGGCAGAGGCGCTTCGCTACCGCCCAGGCCTGTGGCTCCTGCGTCCCTCCCTTACAGAGGCCTACAGGTCCTCGCGTGGTTGGGGGTGTTCCTGCTGCTTGGGACGAGCAGAGCCTCCAGCCCGGGAGAGGGACACAAGCAGAAAACTTCATCCCAGTGAGGCAGCAGAGCAAGGTGAGGCCCTGCAGGCTCCATGCTTGGAGTTTTTCCAGAGGCATGGGCCAGGGCCTGAGCAGCCCCCAGACCGGCCCTCACAGCAGGTGCTGCTCTGAGAGGCGATCTGGGCAAGACACCACCCAGGGTCCAGTCCTGCCTTAGTTAGCCCACGGCCTGAGCAAAACTCAGCACAGCCTGAAGCAGGAGACTAAAAGCAGAGCCGTGCTTTGTCCTCTGATGAACCAGAGACCAGTATCTACTGAAATTCACCCAGCAGTAGAGTTGAATAAAACTGTGGCTAGAAACACCTACGCTGGAAGGATACAGTGACACGGGAAGGAGTTATTCACGATCCCTTTTTATCTCTATTTTGTCTTTCATAGCCAAAGGTTTAAAATGTTATTTTTCCTGGCTTAGATCGTAATAAAAATCAAGCTTTTCAAATGCTCAGTCATCTTGGCAGAGCTTATTATAAGACCAAGAAATGTCTTATCAAGAGACTGAGTCAGGATCACTGAGATGACAGTACCTTGTTTTTCCTAATTCATGCTCATCCTTGTGGTCAGTGCTACCCCAGACTTCCTTTTGCCTCACTCCCACCATCAGGTCCCCTTTACTCTTTTAGCTCATCTTCTACCAGCATTTTCCTCAAAGATCCACCAAATCATTTTGGCCAGCTTTGTCATAAAAATCCTTCATCCCTAGGAGCCAGCTGATCAGGTCATTTACATCCCATTCCTTTTCAGCCGTCCAAACACTCATGTCTCTGCCTCCTAGTACTGCCATCCTCCTCAGCACCATTAGTCCATGCTCAGCCCCCTCTCCATCTGTAGATATGTGTGTTTGCTCTTTTATCTCTGCACCCTTCTCCTAGTAACTGCAACTATTGTTGCCTTTTGCAACAGCATATACAGTTGTTCCTGTACCTGAGCACCATCCCTTGATACTTCAGCTGCTGCTGTTCCTTGTCTAATTGAATCTCCTGTTTACACTACCACATTTTATCCACCTTGGATGTCTCTCTCTTCACCCCTATATAACGGCAGCAGTTTTACAAAAAAACCTGGGGCCTTCTCAGAGGCCCCAGATTACAGTGTGTATGCAGCAGTAGTTGAATAGTAGATGACAGGCTTTGCTGTCGAAGTGCTAACCTGTGCCTAAGACTCCCACAAAATCTATGCCCTCTTGAGGGTCTTGTTTCATCAGCCCAGGAAACTTCCCTGCATGCTGTCTGGGCCTCTCAAAAAACTAGAGGAAGGAGCATGGGGGGAGGTTGAAAGCAGAAGACTCCAAACTGTCCCTTCTCCTTCCCCTTTTTTATTGATCTCCATGAAGTAGGAACCAGCCAACTGCCAGGAAGCACATACATTCTGGGATCTGATAACCAGCTGTATTTTCTGGGAAATGTCAGCCCGTGTTAGGCTAAATTCACTCAAACATTCAACACAAGGCCACATCTGGAATCTTAAGACAAAGCTGAAAAGTAAAAGGGCAGAAAGGAAAACTACTCCCAAACAGGCTGCAGCATTGGCCTGTGTATGGAGTCTGGTTAGTCTCTGAACCGATAGACAGAGCATAAGTGACAGGTATGGGAATAGCAGACCTTCTTTTGTGCATCTGGCACACAGATTCCCAGTCTGGTTTTTGGTAAGAAACAGTCAACCAGTTTTTGATCAGTTGCACCACAGAGAGCAAGTGAGCAGAGGGGGGAAGATTAATTATCTTTCTGGCCTTTCTGTCCAGAGTGTCACCAGAAGTAGCTTGAAGCAGTGATATATTACCTCTTAATTCACAGCTGTCCACCACTGTTTTTTAATCAAATCTGGTCACATGATGCAATGCTAAGATGGAAGGGCTCTATACCCTTTGGCTATTTCTGTCCACTGCCTCCTAGCTGGATGCCAGATGCCTACCAAAACCACTCTATCACTCCCCTCCTCAGCTGGACAAGGGAGAGAAGGCTAGTGAGTCAAGATAAGGATGGAGATGACTCATCAATTACAGTCAAAACAGGCACAATTTGCAGAAATTAGATTAATTTATTACCATCAAATCATGTTAGGATAATGAGAAATGAAACTAGATCTTAAAAACACCCTGCTCCCACCCCTCCCTTCTTCTGACTTTGCCCCTGAGCTGTCTCTCTCTCTCCTCCTCCTCTGCAGTGACACAGAGGGGCAAGGAATGGGAGTTGTTGTCAGCTCATCACATTTTCTCTGCCACTCCTTCCTCCTCAGAGGAGGACTCTTCCCCTGCTCCAGCAAAGGGTCCCTCCCACGGGACACAGCTTTACACAAAGTTCTCCAACATGAGTCCTTCACACAGGCTACAGTTCTTGACGAACTACTCCAGCGTGGGTCCTTTCCAAACAGTGTAGTCCTTCAGGAACAGACTGCTCCAGCATGACTTCCCCTGCAGGGTCTCAAGTCCTGCCAGCAAACCTGCTCCAGCATAGGCTCCTCTCTCCATGGGTCCACAAGTCCTGCTGCCAGGAGCCTGCTCCAGTGCAGGCTTCTCATAAGGTCACAGGCTCCTTTGGACATCTACCTGCTCTGGTGTGGGGTCCTCTACAGCCTGCAGGTGGAGATCTGCAGAGGGCAGCCTGCCTCACCATGGTCTTCACCATGGGCTGCAGGGAAATATCTGCTCCAGCACCTATAGCACCTTCTCCCCTTCCTTCTTCACTGACCTTGTAGTCTACAGACTTGTTTCTCTCACATATTCTCACTCCTTTCATTGGCCGCAGTTTGTTGTGCAGGTTTTTTCCCCCCTTCTTAACTTATCACAGAGACACTGCTACCATCACTGACTGGCTTGGCCTTGGGCAGTGGCTGCAGTCCCAACAGCTATGCCTCAGTACATTGTCTACAGAGGAAAGGTATGTTTTCCTCAGGCCAGTATCGTTCAGGATTACAAAGATGATCCTACCTCTGTGCCTAAGCAAATAATTTATTTTGCTCTTTACTGGCAATAAATTGCCAAATTACATCAGCTTCAGAGACACTGTGCTCCAGCCTGTATTACATATTACACACGACCCTGCCATCATGAACCCTGCCTGTGTAAGAAAGCAAGACCATCTTCCAAAAGACACAAGATATTTAGGCAGAAAGTGAACAGTGCACGCTCATGACACACTTTGCCCCTCCCTGAGTGCTTGCATTGCAGGACACATTAAGATCTTATTTTACATAGGCCAGGATAGCCTCTGACAAAATGATCTTTGCTCACTGCTCACTACCCAGCCCAAAATGGATCTGAACCAGCAGTTTAACAATGAAGTATAGCTTTAGGCATTCCACAGCCATGTCCTGTTTGTTCTAATGTCTCATCAATTTAGAATTGACAACTAGGGAAAAAAAATTTCATTAGCTGCCCAAATAAAAGGGTACTAATGTTATCATCCTGAACACTACCCAGGGATTTATTAATAAGCTTGCCACTGAAATTTTACTCATAAAAATGCTAATGCAAGTTATTTGCATATGTCTGTGCATCAAAACAGAATAAAGACCCATGATGTTATATTTAATAAAATTACCCCAATCAAAGTAAATGTTCAGTAGTCATAAAATATGTGTTGAAGAGTAGCGTATTTATGCATCCTATCTTTATAGCATTTTTAATAATAGCTACTGTGAGTTTTGAATAATAATCTTGGCTATTATCAGTGTTTTGAACTAGAAACCTGCAGATTCAATAATCACATCTAGAAACAGGACATTATATCCAGCATAACCACCACAGTAAGTGTCCAGTACAGCAGTAGAAACAGCGTCATGCTTTGAACAGAAGAACCTAAGATATTTCACAGCTTCTCTGTATTGGTCAGCAACAGGTGAGGACAACTCCAGCCTTCCAGGAAGAAGGAAAACCCCTTTTCTTCACCATCTAAAATGAACCATCAACTATGAAAGTGGATCTTGCAATGTCTGCATGCCATCACCATGCTTAGTTAAGGCCAAATTTACCACAAATCTGACATAGGAGTAAGCTGTCCAAAGGACACCAGAAGTCCCACACATTTCTCAGAATACTTAGACATTCTTCTCTATGGAATATAGGCAGAAAATGCCCACATCCAGTATACCCCCTTAGCAGGCTGCACCCTTAAGACAGCATAGCTATGCACATACAGCTAACCCCTCCAACAGCCAACGCTTTGGATTGAAGCCTTTATAGTATTTAGTGTCCAGGCTGGTGGTAGAAACTACTATAAAAAGACATTTTGCTTTTTTTTGCCTGTGTCACAGTTCCTGGATCTTGTTTGTTCCCCTGGAAAATGTTTTGGGATGCTCTGCAACTCTCAGCCTCCAGCTAACACCAGGCATCAGTCTACCATTTAACATGCCATATTAAGCCTACATTACAGTTAGCACTACAGGGATCACCAGTGTGAGTTATTATGAATACCACCTCATTATTAGCACTGAAATTGTTGGCAGCTTTTCCACTTTTAAATAGTACCCATTTGTTTTGTTCCTGCTATGGATGAGCAGAATGGATTCAACTACCATAAGCTTCACTTCTAATTAAAGAGATACTCTTTTGCAGATAGAAATAGTTTTATTTTCTCCATTTTTATTCAGACAAAAATTGTAAGTTTAAGTCAGATCAAACCACACATATCCCTTTACATTTTGGAGTAATTTAAATTCCATCTCCAAATTGTAAGTGTAACTGTTACTCTACAGTGGTTAAAAAAAAAAAATAATTCTAGAATATCTGTTTTTATAAAGTCAGTTTCCTGATGGTTTTCTGAAAAAGTCAAATGTTAAAAAGCCAGAGTGCCATATGATTTCACTAAATCTTGCTTGCTGATGAGTATTCTTGATTTTATTCTTAAGCAGAGAGTACAGAATAGCCTTACAACTTATTTTTGTATTCCAGGGAAGCTGTCAATGTAGTTATTTTAAACTTGACTATTCAACAAGGTAGTTATACTTCAGATAGAATCAGTCACAAAATATTATGGAACACCCTGAATAAGAACTGGGGTGTTTTTCTCCCCCTAAAAAGACAAATTCACACTTCTTTTTGGTGAAGTTACTGAAACTGATTCCTTCCCCTACCTCTGTTTATAGCCCTCCTCCCAGATGCAGAGCTTTTATAGAAGACCAGTGCACTAAAAAGAAAATTACTTTATATTAGAATAAAACTCACCTTCTATTCAGTGAAGTTTTACAAATGGAACTTTTTCTCTTTTTTAATATGCCAGGCACTCAATGCCTCTAATTTGCATTGTACTACTAAGTGGTTTTATTAGAATTTGCAATATTTCCCTGTGGAAAGGCTGATTTGTGATCAGACAAATGTCCATTAGTCTTCATTCAAAACCATTTCCATAGTAGGCATTTTTTGTTAGATCTGTAAAACCTGCCATTTCTGGCCCTCCTATTTCATCCCTCCATGCAGACACCCTCTCTTCTGCTCTGTTCTGTAATACACCCAGTGGTCATTAAAGTTCCATTTGAAAAGAATTAAAAAGGACTATAATTTTTATGCGATTAAATTGGACCAATTATTTCTTGAAGCCACAAGCGTATAATTTCCTATAAGCACTGAAAAAAAAAAATCAATATCCCAAGTTCATAAATTATTTATCACTCCATCAGGCTGCCATTTGTTAATGCAACAGAAGGACACCATTCTGAAGCTGGACAAGAATTTCAGCTTTCATTCGTATAGATAAGAAGGATGCACAACAAAACCCATAAACCTACTAACACCAGTCCCAAAATCAGAACTACTCCCAGTGTCCAATGTCCTTGCTCCCAGAAGACAGCTATTTCCAGATAGGAAACACTGGCATACAAAATGCCTCTATATTACTAAAATGTTGCATGTAGTTCTTACAATAGATGACATTTGAATATTTGGGTGGATTTCTTAGTAGATTTGGAATCGGTTCCACAAAGGACCTACAATTAGAGCTAGTGTTTAGGAAGCCAAGTTTCTGAATGCTAGAAGCAGCTTACATGTGACTTCCACGTATTTAAAAAGAACTACCGTAACATTTCTAAACTTTGTGTTAGTTTTCTTAATGTCTTGCTCTAACTGTGAAAGATATACCAGTGTATACTGTTTATCCTCAGGTTTTTGTTGTTGTTTTTTGTTTTGGTTTGTTTGTTGGAGTTTTGTTTGTTTTGGCTTTTAAACCTAGCCCTCCCTTTTCTAGGTTTTCTTCGCTTCTTTCACAATCTCGATCATCATCACTGCTCAGCATTCACGCGGCTCTTTTCCTCTTTACATATAACAGCAATTAATTTTTGCAACCACCATATACATCAACGTCTCCTATTTCCATTTATGCAGAGGAAGCAGTTGAAGTATTCAGGAAAATGAAGGATTCAAGCAAGGCAAAATGCTGTCACTCTACAGTTCATGTCCTGATGCAGGTCTATTGAACCATTACATCTCTTGAAAAAAAAACACACGCACAAGAACAACAAAAAAAAATTGGGGGCCAGTTAGAGAAGAAGTGTGCTGACACGCATTATCCCCAGGAGCACAAGGGGTTCATTATGAGAGCAGCAGTACTTGGGTATGAAAGCACAACTGGATCAAGTTCTCGCTGGGTCAGCTCTCTTTTCTGTTTTCCTGACATAGATAAATTGAACAACACATAGTTTATTCTGTATATGTCTTTGTGATGTGACCTTGGAATAAAAGTGCCTGTCTAATCTGAGTGGATATGAAAGTTGCCATGTTGCTTCCCAAATGAAAGAAAGCTTGGTCCAACGTTACTAGGCAAAACATTCATTTATCCCATGAAAGCCTACTCTGACCAAAATCAGAAGCAATTTTGACCTCACCTAGCTGTCTTTGGTTGGTTTCAGACTTAGAAACCAGCATATCCAGAGGGGACACAATGCTTTAAGTTGCAGGGTGTTATTTGAAACACTGCTTCTTGAAGCATGACAAAAAAAAATTGTATTAACCTGAACACATACACATCATCAACCCAAGACAAGGAACACAAGTTGCAGAATGATGTGAATTTTACATCTGTGTGTTACCCAAAGCTTTCTGGATTCAACAATTCAGTAGTTATACATGATCTTAGAAAGCTTTTACTTAAAAGCCCAGTTAATTAAATGGTGTCCTTAAGAATATGGGCAGTTCCTCCTCCTTCACATATCATACCCTTTTTCAGTCAGCTGAAAGGAGAAGATTAGTACATTTATTAATCCAAGTTCCAATACTAGAGAGTCCTCATGTAAGGATTTTTGCTTACCTGACCAGCATGTCTATAACCACACTATGAATTCACTTTTGATCAAATTCAAGATGGCCATCTGTATTTCAATAAAATTGACAAAGGAGTAGAGAACTGAGAGTTGTTCATTTCTTACAGGTGTTAGGAAATTCATCAGTAGGTAGAAAAGAGATACCTTAGCCCTGATCTTGATAAAGGTAGGTGAGAAACTCCATTAGACACTGGCAAACCCAAATGCAAGATTTCTTAATAAAATGGAGAAAATGAAGGAGAAAGGACTCCTGAGTTTTTTTACAGAACAACTTGTTACATACTGAACCATACAGATCTAAGAAACTGAATGGTTAAAGTTGAGCCAGCTTCCTAAATAATCGTTTCTGTAATAGCATGATATCAAGGTCCAGTATCTTGCCAAATAAATGAATATTGGGGAGGACAGTTTCTGGAAGTAGAAAAAAAAGTTTCATCTACTTTTCAAAACTCTTCACTACATGGAAGATACGGGTTTAACTAGTGGGAGCTCAGAGCAGCCTCATGTTTTCTGGGGCTAGCTCTTCACGTTGTTTGACACTGGGAGCAAAGTGTGATTTCCCAACCATGACCAATCTATTTAGAGGCATAAGTTTCATCTGTGTCCTCTGTCCTGCTGAGCCGCTCCAGCTCCCATTCTGAAGCAATACAACATGGCCAGACAAGAGCCTGAACCAGCTGTTAAAGACATGGTGACTGGTATGCTGTTGGAGCAGTCTGTTTTCAGGGCATGGCTCTAATAAATATCAGCATTCACCAACCAGGAATATCTTTTGAGTTTTGTACACCAAGAAGTATGAGGCAACTTAGCACAGCCAGAGTGCAGACTGAAAGCTTAACAAGGATTTATGTACAAAGCCAGACCCTGTTGGACAGGATCAATTCAAACAGAGGAAAGGAAAAGAGCAAAAAGCCTTTTAGGCAACACTTGAAGGAGGATGACCTTCTGGGACCCTGCTGATTACTTACATGATTTCATGCCAAGAAACAAGTGCTGCACCGCTCTCCAACCTCAGCAGCCAGCATTATGGATCCCTGCACATTGGTAGATTTACTTCCAGCCCTAGGCTCAGCTGCAGTTGCTGAATATGGTGACAAACTATTTTTAAAACATAGTATTGAGCCACATGCAAAGCCTAAGGAAAATAAAAAAGGAAACCAGTCCATCTCAAGGTTGGAAGTTGGTTTTAATTTCATTTTAAAGATACAGAACTGCAAGTAGTCTGCTTTTGTTAATCTCCAACTTTACCACTGGGCTCACTGCTTTAGAGCTAGATATAAACTAAAATCTCTTAACTGGACCCTGATAAAGAAAAGCAGGTCAGCACAAGCATAAAGCAATGAATGCTACAAAAAGTAATTCTATCAATCAAGGACCAAGTAAAGGTCTCTCCACTGGCTTAGTCCAGGGTTGAGGTTTTTTGTTTTTATTTCTGCCCTCCTTAACTTTCCCTCCAGGCATCTGATTCTCACACAGGTAGATTTAGACTCAGCACATTTTGAAATGCTTTTTAGGGGTTTCATAAATAATCTGTAAACAAAATCTTTTCTCTGACCTTTTCCCAGAGAAGTTTTCTAAGAAGGATTAATGTCCTTGCCAGTGACCAAGTTTTTCTATATTCTTGTTCCCAAAGCTTTCATCCTCCTGGAAGGAGATCTTCACTCACCCCAAGAGCCAGAGGCTGCCACCTGCTACATGCTGCAGGTGAATTGCCACATACTGTAGATGCATATTGACTGAGTACAGAAATAAGACAGTTTTAAAATACTTAACAGCCAAAGACAGTTTTTGTGTGAAAAATTTGAAAAATTGACACTGGCAAAAGTGTACATCTTGGTATATACAGGTTATTCTAACCCTAGAATTATTATAAAATTGGAGTACACCAGTTACAAGGGTTAGGCTTAGCATGCTCTTTACCCTGGGACAGATTTTGGAGAGGGAGACTTTGCATGCAAGTCTTATTCGTAGATATCAGTTCCCAGGTGATCCTTTGCACAAGGTACTTTAGTGCTGACAGTTCTGTGCATCCTGCCATCTCCTCAGTTGCCATCAAGCAAAATACCGATGTTGCTCAGCTACACCCCAAGCTTTATAGATTTTCCTTCTGAATTCCATAGTTCTCTGGATGTCCTGCTTACTCCCACTGATGGTGTATAGAAACGTAATGGAAAGAGCAGGAGGATAAACTAAACTACTGAAATGAAATTAAAGAGAGCAAATTAATTTAAAGCAAAAGATGGTTGTGAGCTGGGCACCTGCTGGTTTCATCTTCCAGCAGAAATTAAGGATATGCAGTATCAGAAGGGATAAGAGAAAAATAAACCCTCTTTCCTCCAAAAAATAACATAACAATAACTAGTCTCTTGCTTTATACTGCAGCCCTGTTATTTGGAGGTATTTCTCTTTTAAAAGATGTAAAAGTTATTTGAAGGAGAGAGCTAATGGAAGGGATTTTAAGACTTCTCAGTACCTAGCAGCATCCTGCAGGGACAGCACTGAAATTTATTTTGAAAGTGTTTGCCCCCCTATTGGCTACATTTTCACAAAATTCTATCTTTAAAAGCTGAGTTTTATTACAAAAACAAACCAACACTGCTTATTAAAAAGAATTCATTCACTACAACTCAATGATTTGTTATTCACATTTACATTTGGACCAGACACCCTGGGAAGCGTCTGAAAACCCCAAATCTTACAAATTTTAATAGAACCCCAAACAGCTTTTTCTAGTCACAATTATTTGCTTGTTCAGAATATTTCTGTTACCCAGCTGGAAATTGGAAGACAGAGGGAGAGCAACATTTAAAACATACCATGCAGCTTGGATGACCCAAGCAGGCTATATCATGAAGAGCTCGTGTGCACTAATGTTTCCTCCATATAAGTACTTCTAGCTAAATGCCTCCAAATAAAAGGTACCAAAAAAGTGACCATCAGTGTAGCCCAGCCACAATGAGCAACAAATGCTTGAAGGCCCTATGCAAACCACCCAAAATCTAATGTTTATCTTAGTACTCACAAGGAGTAGATGCATACACATGTAACCCAGTTTCACTGAAAAAAGACATCACAGAAATATTAGTAAATCAGAATAAGAGTGCTTTTAGAGCAGACATCCTATAGTGTTTGGCTGCAGCTCAGCAGAGGTAGGTCTGAAAGCCAAGCAGCTGGTTTGGAGGGCAGCATCCACTCTATAGCCACTCCAGAACCATGACTTTATGCTGTGCCTAGCATAGTCCTGCAGAGTGAGCAGCTATGAGCTCTTGAAGTGCTCTAGGTGGACTGCTCACTTCTTTGCTTAGTTTCATCTTCAAGAGTCCGGTTCACTTTTTCCAAATAGATTCTCCAGCAGGGACATTTGAGATACAATGGCAGAAGTGCCACTTCATTCAATTGAATACACTATAGCAGACACAGTCATACACATTTTGATATTGTCAGCGATCATATTAAGTCTAGTGATGTGGGAACAAGTTTTGACTAATCTCAGAGCTTGTACCCACAGTGAGAGAATTTGGGGCTGAAGTAACCACCTCCAGTGATATAGGATTAAACAAAAACTGCAGTCAAACTTAGAAAATTAAAGGTAATACAGTAAGAGCATAAGGCTGCGTTGCTGTGGGTGTACCATCGGTTTTTTGTACTATCTTTGTTCAGTAATTTACCTTCCCCGTGTTTCATCTCCAAGAACATGAGAATGAATGAATACTGAGACCTTAAGAGGAGTCCCGGAGATATAGAGGGAGAGCATCCGAGATAAAATGTGTCAAAAGATTTTGAAGCAAGAGAGATCAACTACATAATTTCCATATAAACTCACAGTGGAAACCTTCTTCCCAGAAGCATATGGCCACAAAACTTGAAGCTGAACTTGTCTGTAATGGAATCCATCACATGGTTTCTCTGGTTGCCTTTTCTTTTAGAGATTCAGGTTTTACTTAAAAGATCACCAGAAAAGAAGAACAGCTGACACACCCACTCTCTTAAGTTTATAAGAGCTTACAAGAATAAAAACCTCAAAAAGCATAACTCTAAATGAGTGGTACCTGAAGGCTGTTAAAAGCACATTATTTTTAACAAGTAGGAGTGGCAGCTTTTAGAGGATAGTGTTATCACAGTAGGATCTGAGTTTTAAAAAATGGAGCAAAGAGACAGGACGCGTTCTGACATTCACAGCAATGTACAGGAAGCAAAGAGTACAGAGAAAATAAGGAAACAACAAAAAACCCAGCAAACTTTTGAAATTGAGATCCACTAACAACAGGAGATTCTAATAAAACCACAAGCTTAGTGAAGTGAGAAGTGCAAGTGATTCCTCTCAGGAAATCAAGTGATTGATCACAGGCATTTTAATCTACTCTATTTTAGTTACAATTCAATCAAATGTGTGATTTAAAGTGGAAAAGCAAGCATCCTGAAGGAAGTAATCTATATGAACATAATACATGTGGATAATTTTGTAAAAAAATAAATCAAGATAGAGATGGCAGTGGGCTTGATGTAATTGCAGAAGGAGAAGAGAGACCATTTCCTGGCAGAGAACTTTGATCTACTTTTGAAAGTACTCATGTTTTTAAAATAATCCTGTGCATCATGAAAAGGGCAACAGCTGCACAGCAGTAACATGACATGCCAATTCCTGCCTTTATTCAGTCCACATACGCACATGCTGAGAAGATATTTAAGAAGAAAAATATTCAATTTGCATCATCATATGTAGAAAGGATAGAATTGTTTTCTCTGAAAAAAGCTACTTAAAAACAAGCTACTTCACAAGCAAGCATCAAAACATTGATATTTTCATTGCTGCTTTAGCCTTATGAATAGAATACACTGACAAGTATGAGCTGACAAAGGTGTTACGATAGAAAAATTTCTGAAAGGCTGTAATATGCTCTAATGTGGGAAGGAGTATCTAGTTTTAATATTTCACTATAAAGAGAGAAATCCACAGACTTTTTTCCCTCACTGAAACAGGTTGGTTAAATGTGGCTCATACCACTATAGCTGCACACTTGAACAGTTTTCAGCACTTAAAACTGGCCACACCAACACTAGAAGATGTTCACCTGTTCCTGGATAGGTTTGTGCTCTTTGTTCATTGTGGGCTCAGTTTTTAGTCACTGGCTACTTTCCCTGCGTGGTAACTATAAATCAGAGCCTCTTGTTTAGGGTGATAGGTGAAGTTGGAATCATGAACTAAGGCACATCCACTGTGAGTCTCTCTCACTGCACCGGGATCAGAGCCTTGAGAAGACTTTCTGGTTACAATACAAAACACATTTTATCTTAAGTAACCAATGATCATGTCCTTCTCTGTACCCTGTTAGCCATGTTCATGGTAAAAATCCTGACAAACTCTAGCTTTTTTCCTCCATTCCAAGCCTGTTTTTTCCCCCACGCTTTGCTAAGGCCTCAGGATCATAACTTTTATTGAGACTTTTTTCTGTAAAACTTTTTCAACTCATGAAAATCCCCCAAGTGACAGTAAAATTATTAATACTTAAAATTTGAGAAATCTGCCTATGAAGTTTACCTTAAGTAAAAGCTAAGAAGATGTGATTGTTTCTAATACCCCACCACTGAGGTAAGAAAACACTGGGTGTGCCACTCCTGTAGGCGCCACCAAGAACATCATCTTCATATTCTCACTGGTTTGATTCCTTATTAGAACTGCAGCAGCTAGCAAGCTACTTAAGGAAACCTTCTCTACCAGGGATGGATATCTGGCTTTGTTAACATTGAAATGATTGTTTTTCCTCACATCTTTCTTTTTTTTGAAGGAGAAGATAGCTTGGATCTCTGCAATCACTTGGCAGAGAACAGGGGAGCAGAGGATAGGATGCAGATCAATGTTCTCACTACAATCATAGTTGATAAAGCTTCTGTCAGTCCTGTCCTAAATTATACTAAATATGGCTCCAAAACCTTTCCTCATATTAACATGACTTGTCATCAGTCTGAATGATAATAATCAGAATACATCTTAAAGAGAAAATGGCAAGATATCAAAAAATATAAAAGCATATGTCTGCATGAAAGCAAGCACATTAACAGGTATCATAAGCACATATCTGAAGGGAATATATCTATTGGTGGAGGCGTGTCTGCTTTTATATCAACAGGTTGATAAATAGATCTACTAATTAATGGATTCTCCAACCAGTTGGGACTAACCTGCAGAGGTGCAAGGCATGCATGTCTGGGATGAACTAAGAGTGACTGTGTGTCAGTATAAAAGCAACAGCAAAACTGCTGATAGCCCCCGTCATCAGCATTAAGTATGGCAATCACAGGGAAAAGGAACATAGGGTTAGAGGAAGAACCTTAGTGCCTCCACCGCCAGACACCTCACAAAATACATTCATCCTACATGGACAAAGACCCAAACATTATGATTTTAGTATTCCATTCCCATCTGAGCTTCTAAGTCAAAGTTAAAGCAGAGAAACAGTCTTTTTAATGAAAAATACACCATGAAGTCAGTGCTGAAAGAATTCACACAGCAACATGCTCAAAGACCTAGGTGCACAAAAGCAAAGCAGGCAACTACTACAGTACGATTACCATCAGTAGAAATAAAATACATATATGACAACTCCAAACCGTATGACTGCGTGAACAACTAGGAATAAATTAAGAACAGGATTGTATACATCCACAAAGGCATATCCCCTCAACCTTTATAGCCAATCACTTTTCCAATCCACTAAGTCAACTTGCACCTGATTACAAAGACTGCTGGAGTGACTTCAGAATGGCAAAGATTATTACAAACAACACCGTGCTACCACTCCTTCACTTTTGTGACCTAGCCCATCTTTTTCACAGCACCTTCAGTGCTGCACACTAGGATGTGCATCAACAGTTATTACAAATTCATTCCTCAAACAAAAAAAAAAAAAAAGGAAAAAGTAGAGCCCACTACTGCCAGGACACTATTGGAGGAACACCTCTAATCATCTGTTTTAACAAGACTCGATTTTCTTCAAGATTTATTATTCTAGAAGACTTCAGATTTCATCCGATTATGTGAAAAAATTCATTCAATGCAATAAAACAGGAACCAAGCATACTTTAACAGAGACTGAAGAGACAACAGAGGTCACAGATATACACCTGATTCCTAAATTAAATTTAGCAGTTTTGAAAGTTCCTCAATACACAGCCCTGCAGACAAAGTCCTTCCTCTGTAAAAGATGCAGAGCATATATATTAGAAGCATGGGCTGAGCTGCATGAATAAGTCATAAATAATGTAACTCATTGAATTCCTCCCCACCTCCTGGCAGAATGCAGCATGGACAGCTCATGATTTTCAGATATATTTTGTTATTCAGAAATTATCTATGGAATCATCTCCATGAATTACTATTTGCTTATCCCGTCTGTCTGAGTAGATAGTTGCTCTTACTCAGTGTTGGAAATTCCAGCTGCTTTGATTGGCATGTAGCTCACAGCACATCTTTCCTCCTCTCTCGAGGAAGGGCTCTCATTGGGAACTCACACAATTACACATTTTAATCTCAAACCTGATTCAATTATTTTTTTGTGAACCTAGTAGAATGTTCTCTTGCAAGTAGTAAGTATTCACACCATAGGTGCAAGCTGTGCAGTCATATTGGCAGAGCTCTAGACACAGAGCGCTGGGCTCTAGGCCTCAGGCAGGAGGTTATCTCTCAAGTACCACCTGCATCAGAGCTTCTTCTTTAAGAGCCACTAACAGCAGATGGCAAAGTGTGCTATAGAGGACCCAGGTATCACCAAACTCCAGTGATAGTTACAAAATTGGAAACATTCATGAAAGTTTTGTGCCATATTTAACAGAGATCTTCAATACAGGTTCACCTACAAACCCCTCCATGCCTGGTGCAAATAAAGTGGACTTTGATCAAAGATAGGATTAGCTGTGCAGAGGGTTGGCCAGCCCAGAGGATGTTACACGTGACTGTTTCCAACACAGCAATGTAACAGATGTTAGTATACTCTTCAAAAAAGCATCTTGTTTTTGTGTTTTGAATTCTTTTGAATTTTCCACCATTTTCAGCCAGATACTAACTTTG
>JAVSBS010004648.1:39293-50647 GCA_033124195.1 Coracias cyanogaster
TCTTCAAAAAAGCATCTTGTTTTTGTGTTTTGAATTCTTTTGAATTTTCCACCATTTTCAGCCAGATACTAACTTTGCTCATTTACACAAAAAGCACTTGTCAAACATATGGTCTGAACTTCTTTAAGCTTTATCTCCAGATGTGATGTCTTCAATCTGCTGTCAGTAATCTCCAAAGGAAGCCTTTGAAATTGGCTGTCTTGTTCAGGATCCTAGTTTAGAAGAGCCCTTGATTTCTGTGTTAGGAACTTAAAGAGATAAGGTAGGTGTTTGGTGGCTGCGTTGTTTGAATTTATTTTTGTTTAGGAAAGAGAATCCCCCTTATGACAGACTTTGTTAGACTCTGGGAAGCACGGAGAGCTGCTGAGCTGAAATATGGTTGTTCAGTATAACCTGTGTTCAAATCAATCACTCTCTTGCAACGTGAAACCCACAAAGCTATCCATAGAGTAGTAAAAAAAGAAAATTAAGGGAACAGTTCTACCACAAACAATTTTTAAATGGCTAAAACCCAAAACATTTGAAAGTAATGTATTTATTTTCTATAGGGAAAAATGTAACTTTGACAGCATTAAAATATTTGTTTGCTGTTATATAAAAGAAATTCACAACTCTCACTGTTTTCCTCCAAAATTTGAGGTATGCACACAATAAAATTAACATAATACAAAAGTAAAAAAATCATCACTTGTTTTCAACTCCAACAAATATGCTTTTATGATCTCAGATAAGTTTGGAGAGATAGAGGGAAGGAGAGTTATTTGATAATGTTTCAAAACTCAGCTTGGCTTTCCAACAAAAACAAACCCCAAAAGGTAAAACTTACTGACCAAGCTTGTGTCCAACAACCTAGGCAACAATTCTACTAAAAGCATCAGTACACTTATATTTATTTGTTACCCACCTACCCATCAAGGTTCAAGAAAAATGCACACAAAAAACAATTGGCAAACCCAGAAAGAAGCTTTTGGAGTCCAGTGTTCAGTTGTAGACAACATGCATTTTGCATCCCACTTTCAAATTGGTTTCACAGTGAAACCTGAATATCAGGCTCATCCCTGTTAAAGTGAAATAGCAATTTGGGGATGAATGTGAAGCAGCTAAGTGATCCAAGGGCAGTTTTTAGAGGTCAAATACCTGTTGTAGAAATAGTACGTTGGTCAGCAGCCTCAGATGATGCAAGAGATTGCACTAGCACAGAAATTTTACTACTACTCATCAGTTGTAGAACAAGTCCCTGAAGAATAGTGCTAAGGTACATTAATAGGAACACATAGAATAAATATTTTTAAAATATGAAGTCGTACTTCTGCCAAAGCAATTCACAGGCACTGAAGCAAAACAATCACATCATTCTTAGCACACAAAGGATTTTTGTACACTGCTAAGGAACATACCCAGGATTATTCTCAGTAAGCAATGCCTAATGGAAAACACAATGGTCAAAAATATACTCTTTGTTGCAAAGGACACTTGAATCATACAGAAAAGTAACACACACAGTAATAGCATATGTTGCTAGAATCTTTCAGCTACAGTTTTCCAAACACTTTTCCAAGAGTAGTTATTTCAAGTAATTTGTTACCTGTTTTCACAAAGATCATAGCTACTAAGGTTTAGACAGATATAATTTCAGAAAGGCCTTGACACCATGCCATTTAAAATTAATGTAAAATATTTTGCATATTAAGACTTATTAAATAAATCTCAGTTTTTGTGGCACTAATGAATGAGTATGAGCACATTGGGACTGCTGAGTAATTTGCATTAAAGTTATATCTTGTAGATGCAAGACCCGAAACTGGCATATGCCTTGGTACTGAAAGTGGATTTTAGGACTATCTGGAATAACAGGGCTGTAAATGAGGAATTCTTGTTGTTCAAGCAGGAATATTTACAACATTGACCTAGGGCACAAACAAGATCAAACCGTTCGAAGAATTAGAAGCAGCGTGCACTGCATTCTGCCTGTCAAAACCTCACACGACCCAAAACAATGGAAAATTAGAGTACATTAAGTTTGCTTGCAACAGTCAATGTTTCATAACAAATAACCCTTGGCCAGGCATGTGAACAACCTCACACCCACTGTGAAGACGACAACTGGGCCTGCACTATTTCCCAGCCACTGGGGTGGGACACTCAGTAGCCAGGGATCCATGTCCTACCCAACCCATGGCATTTGTTGCTCTCACAAGGAGCAAAGGGGCCCAGCTGTGCCCCACAGGAATCAGGGCCAGCCCCAAGGCATGGGTGGTTGCCACACACATGCTGCAGCAGTAGCCACACAGTCATGGCCACAGCACACCTCACCTTGGTCAAGCAGGACAGTGATGTGCAAGCACCTATGCAAGGTCTGCCCCTAGGGAAGCCAGTGGCTGTGGCGATAGTTCTGGCTTTATAAAAAAATAAGATAAATAATATCAAGCTCAGTGTTAAGAACTTGAGGAAAGCATTACTCCCCAGGCTGTCCACTCAACTGCTCAGAAGCTGGATTAACAGAATATATATTTTAAATATATATTATATTTTCATATATATATATATATATATTTTTTTTTTTTTTTTAACATCATTTAAGCCAAACTTTTTCATTTCAGCTGAAATGAGTCAGACACCGCTCTTACAAGCAGCAGAGTTGACAAGTCTAACAGGACAGTGGTCCCTGGCTGGGGGGAGTAATCTCTCTACCTGGCACAAACACCCCCAAAAGTACATCACCCTCCACAGAAAGTTCCCTTTACTACATTAGCACAGCTGCTGCTGCTGCAGCACCAGGCTCAAGGGGCAGGGGAAAGGTGGTTGTTTTTGAACCATCACAGTCAATTCCAGGACTGTAAAACCTGTGAGCTAATGAGCCACAGAGGATGTTTACTTTAAACATATACAATATGCAGAA
This sequence comes from Coracias cyanogaster, assembly GCA_033124195.1. Taxonomy (NCBI): domain Eukaryota; kingdom Metazoa; phylum Chordata; class Aves; order Coraciiformes; family Coraciidae; genus Coracias; species Coracias cyanogaster. The sequence goes on from JAVSBS010004648.1 coordinate 42,193, forward strand.
TAGAACCTTGTAGGTTTGGCTTTTGTAAAGTAGTTCAATTTGACTTTGAAAAAAATCACAATGAGCAGAAGTTAAACCACAGAAAAGACAGGTTCTATAGCATACATCATTTGAACAAGAATTTGTACTTTTATTTGCCTATGATTCTTTTTTCTCTTTTAATGGGAAAAATACATTAAAAGGTGCTTATCATATTTTAATCTATTTTGGTGTTCTGGCAGAGAAGCCTGGTACCACCTGTTCCTCCAACTCACCTAGCACCAAGTACTTTTCTCTCACTGAGATGATCTGCACACTTTCAGGGAATCAGGACAGAATTACAGCAAGATAAGAATTAAAATACACAGCATCCCCAAATCATACGCAAGTAATTGGCAGAAATAAGACTCAGTTTTCTGATTTAGACGCTGTGGAGCCCTCTTCTTGTTAATTAAAAAAAGGTAAGATGAATGATTTAGATAAGCAATTCAGAAGAATTATGAACCCTCCTAAACCTTTGTTGAAAGTAAGAGCTGAAATTTCTGGAGACTCATAAAAAGCTAACTTTAGTCACACATAACCCTGTGCATACATACATACACACATGGGCACACTCTGAGCTCTCCACTTTCTCCTACCCTTCCCACATTTAACAAGCACTAAAAGTGTCAGAATAATCTTGAAGAATAATGCCTGTGTCAATAGAAATTTTTCCACTCCATGCTGCCTTCAGTAACACTAAGTTCATTGTTCAGGGTAGGAGTTCTGGAAACAGCTTGCCTGTTTTTTGAAAAATGATAGCTATAAGAGTGATGAAAGTAATAGGGAATAAAATTGTTGTTGTCAACTAAAACAACATTTTGATGAATTCGGTTTTGTGCTTGACTTTTAAAAAATGTCATTCAGTATGCACAAAAACTTAATTTTTTTTTTTCCTAAACTCAAGTGCTTTTTGGCACTCTAGATAAGCACCTCTAATCACACAATTTTTAAATACTTATAACATGAAAGAATGTCTATTTTGAAAGCACTGCTCCACAAATGAGTCTACTTGCTTTTCCTCAGCATTAACATCTGCACAAAGGAGCAGAAGTGGACCCAAACCCCTGTCCTCACCGTGACTCGTATGCCAACTCTGGTCCAACGGCTGTATAAACCATTTATGCAGCCCCAGGATCAAGGTGGCAGACCCTGCCAACACAAGTACTGTACCAGTGCCATGATGATACACTTGACAGCTGGAGTGGGCTCACAGCTAATCTTTCTGATGTGTGCAAAGGAATGTGGTTCTGCCTATACATCTGCATATAATGATGCCTGCAGCAAAAACACAGCCTAACATACATTAAGTGCTTATCTACCCATGGCATGCTCAGGAGAGTCAAGGCAAAGCATCTGACAGCACAGAAACTTAGAGAATTATTATATGAAAGTTACTTCTAAGAGGGAATACCGACATGATACTTTAAACACATTTTAAGGCAACATACTCTGACTTCAGAAGTCAATTGGTTTACCTTCACTTTTCAAAGCACATATGTGAATAACAAGACAGGAGATTAAAGAAAGCAGTAAATGTACAGTAAATGTCAGCCTTTCAGAAAGTACCAGTCTTATGTATCATCCAAAGAAATGTAATTACATTTAAATTCTATTAAAATCCACCATACAATAAAGGTGTCAAAACCTTTAATTGCAGTTCAGGAGGCACAGAGACTGGGGTGTTTAATCTTGAGGCATAGGTTCATTTCCAACAAAGCCAAAAGAAGAATTAAGTTTGGGAGCTAATTGCACATCAGAAACCCTCAAACTACTCAAGAACACTCTTGGTTCTATCACCTCTGTTACTGTGCTGGACCTAGGTTCCTCTTTTCCTAAAAATCAGGATTATAAAATTATAACCCCATTGCAATTTACCATCAGTAACTCCAGTAGGTCTCAGCGCAACTTCAGCAGCTGTCTTTTCAATCTGGGACAGCAGCATGAATTAGTGACCTGCCAGCTTTCACAAGGCAAAGTGCCATTTAGTTTTAAAACAAAAAATGACAATCAAGAAATTTCATAAAAAAAAGTACAAAATGTGCAAGTTTATCACATGTTGTATACCAATTACATGGGCATGGATACAACTTAGTGCAGCTGAGTTCTGCCATGTCTTCCTAAAAAACCTCCTGGACTCACTTCACAACTGCTTCCTTTTTCTTCTCTTGATACTCAGCTGCTTCACTTATACCTACAGCAAATTAAGTTTAGAGAAATTCTTGCAGTTCAGAAAGAAGATCAATGTCATTTAACCTTTTGTGGCTTTGCATTATTTAACCAATCCTGAGCCAAGAATTAATCCTTATGAATTCCTTCCAAGCCTCCTAGAATCTATTCCTCATGACAAAAACATCCTGCACATACCACAATTTAAAGTGCAAGTTTCTCTTCTCCTGATATTTTATAGCTTTGAAATGAAATTATCTAAGTTTTTTTCCAAAGCTTTCTTAAATCAGTTTCAAGGTACAATCCATTAGAAGAAAAAAATTCAGACTGCATAGTACAAAAGCTGGCTTCTGCACAAGTTTCTACATGATTCAATTTTGGTCAACTAACTTGAAATTCATACACAATATTATGCAGAATGGGAGAGTAAGTATTCAATAAGACACTGAAGCTGTGCATAAATTAAGATTATGTATTAGTTGTGGTTTCTTACTGAACTGGTCTCCTACAGATGAGTCTTTAGACAAAAAAAAAATACATCCGGGAACAAAAACTACTGTAAAGAATTCTTCCATTCCCTAAATAAAGCATGAGGTCAAGAACATAGAAAAAGTACAGAAATAATCTTGGCCTGACGTTTTGGCCACAGGTCTATTTTACTTTTTAAAAGTTGATGTAATACACTTTGAAACCTTTTGTATTTGGTATGCATAAAATGATGAGAATTAATCTGTTTATAATTGCACAGATGGAATATACAACTTCTAATTAATGAATCAATCTAAGCAGGATTTGAACTACTGCTTTTATAACATAAGGCTTATGTTTTCCTCCTTCCCAAAAGGCTATGCATTCTTTTCTTGCTCATCTGCAGGAATTTACAGGTGTTAAATTAGCCACAGTAAGCCTTACCTTTTGTTCCCTGAATGATATCAAAACATATTGAGAATTACAATAGAAACATATTGAGAATTACAGAGAAAAGTTAATTAAAAATTTGAATATAAGCACTAGAAAGTTCAAACAAAAGATTTTTCCCTCGTTTATACCAAGTTCTGGCTGCATGCATAATTACACATAAATCAGACTGTAACTTTCTGTGCTTTGCTTCTTCAATAAAAACAACAACAACAAAAAAATAAACCTTCCCCCTGCAATTTATCTATAAATTTATAAGGAGCCAGGGCTCCTATTATAGTCAATATCTTGTGGATGTGATGTTAAAATGATAAGATATGCACAAAAGGACCAAAAAGTTCCAGTGATTTGTACTCCTGGGGCAGCTTGCCAGGTTCCCCATCTAAATCCATCCTATAAATAGAGGTATTCTAATGTAAAAAGTTTCCCAATATCCACTCTGGTTTAAAGACAAGTTCCTTCAATGTCAGATTTCCACAAATATAAATGATAGAGTTTAGCTCATAAATGTCATCTGAAAGCAAATCTGAAGATTGCTGCCTCCAATATTCATACCAAAATAGCAGGTTTTATGTTAAAGGCCACTGTTTGACATACAGAAAGAACATCCCCCTCACCAAAGCTTTGCACACAAGTACTTAATTTAACTAGGCAAGGATCTTATTTCACTCCTTGTGGGAAGGCTGATGCACATAGGGTTTTTTATTATTATTATTTCATTTGACAGTAATCAAAACTAAAAACTATCCGTACATCTCAAAACCCATCATAATACAATCTTCTTCTCAAACAAGCTGCTAGTGACCATGGTAGAAATGCTGTTAAAGGGAATTCAAGCAGATGAGAGAGGGTAAAGAAATTAGGACACATGCCAGCATAATAAGCAACAGTCTGCTGTGTCAGTAGATCTGGGAACCCAATAGTTCCCCATCCTACTCACTGCCGTGTACTGTGTAACCCTAACCACCACAGAATATGGGGCAGAAACATTTCTTAATAATATATTTTTTCAGCCTTGAAAAAAAGCTCTCATTGAGATTAGTTTTCTATCTGTTTTCTTGAGGCAGATTTGATTAAGCATCACTGAACAGTGCTCATGATTTCAGTTTCTGTGACTAGTTGTTTGAGTAGTTCAGATAGTGCTCTGTGCACTGGTGTATATTTAATATAGGCTCTGGGATGGTACCTACTCCAACACAAAGCTAGTATGAGAGAAAATGACTGAATTTTATAGTAGTGCTGTGGCCATGGTGGTGTTGAAAGCTTAGACTAGTGAAGAGTGGCAATAGCTTTTTTTTAATTATCCACTATAATTTGGGGAGGTGGAAAGTGCTCTTTAAGATCAGTCAGAGTAGAGGCGCATATTGCCAGGGGAGCACGGATGAAGTATGTTAAATCCTAGAAACCTCATGCATAGAAGCACTGACCATCACACCGTACTGACCTGGGATCAGTAAAGAAAGTTATTTAACAGATGCCAGTCATTAGGCTTTGCCCTTTTCCTCAGAATTTGCATTTCTGTCTCTCCAGCTTTGCTAAATTCTTACTCCAGGTGTACAACCTGCTTGCACCAGATGAAAACACAGCAACGCATACATTTCCACAGGCAACACTCCTCTCCTACAGCAGCCATCAAAATCCATGCATCCTACACATATACTTTCTAGAACACCCCTTGTTTCATTGCATTGCTCTCTGGGAGGAACTAGGCAGCCACTATGCTGCCAGCTAACTCATAGATATGTCTATGAAAGACAAGCGCCCAACAGTTAGCGTGACATCTCACAAAAACTCTACTTCTGCTCTCTATCTTCAGGGAAGACCTGGAAAAGTCAAGTGAAGGAAATAAGATTAATAACTCTAGCAGATAGTACATACTCAGTATTAAAAGTAATGGAGAATTTAGAGAGATAATTTTGCAGCTGATTAGATTTTCCTCTCTTTCCACCCTGAGGGAACATCTCCATGCAGGGAGGAAAATGGCCACCCCCACACAGATGAGCAGGTCTCTTAAGAATGTGAGATCACAAACTTTTCAAGTGACATGTGCAACAGTTAAGTATATTAAAAAAAAAAAAATCCCTATACTTGTTTATCTTCTACTAGTCTGCAAGTGATTTAAAGGCTTCCTCCTGATAAGGAAAAATGCAGCTCAGAAGCTGAATGTCAAGGAAACTGTTCAGCTCGTCTCTGTAGATTAAAAGAATAAAACAGAGAGAATACCAAGTTGTGTAGAAGTCTCAAACAAATAGTAAGTTCAAGAAAATTGCAGTCTGCCCCTGGCCATTTTATGAGTAAAATAAAGAATAAGCTTAAGCACACTGTTACTTTTAATTATATACGGAGTTAAACCATACCTAGAAATAGCTAGCAGTTGAGTATGGGTTTCCTCTCTCTCCTCCTAAATTGTTCGACTAATCCTATAGCTCTTTGTTCTGGAAGGTAGGAATATGATGCAGTGCACAAGCTGTGTTCACTCTGAGGGCACAAAGACTCAAACGCAGAAAAATATTTTAGGAGTCCCAGTCCCATGAAGAACTCAGGCTCCTGACAAACCCTATGAATCTGTGCCCAAAATTAACTTGACAGGTGGTCCAAGTGACCTAGAGCCAATGCAGGAGTACAAAATAGGGTAACCTACAGGGAATAACTTCACATATAGCTGTACATATGCAACCAATCACAAGATGTGCCTTTTTAGTACATGATATACGTATTAAAAGATATTTAATACAGAAAATCCAGTGTCACTGCTACAAAGTCTCAAGCATCCTCTTTTAGCATTATAGCCATTACCACCACAGATACACTTCCTTCCCATAAGGCATTCCTGCCCCAGCCAACACTGAAGCAGAGTTAGACAGAGCTGCTACTTACTAGACAGAAAAGATTCATTCACTGCTCCCTTCCCTGTGAAGCAAGGTAAAGGAAGCCTCACCAGGTTGAAGGAGATGGAGGAATACCTGCACCAAAAGTTCCAAACAGCTCTGGCAGTTGCACAGTGCAGCTGAGGTGACAAACACCATTTACACAAAGAAATCTTTGCCAAGCCAAGGCCAGAGAGTGTTTGCATTAATATGTAGGTGTGCATACACAGTAATATTTGTTCTGTTATTGAGACATGTAGAATGTTTGATTAGTATCTAAATATTTGCCTTTAGTATCCTTTCAGTTCCTGTTAAGTTTATCTGAAGGGCTTTTAGCATATGGTAGTTGTAGCAACCCTCACTGAGTAATGCTAGGGCACAGGTGCCCAAGGAATCTTTCAGATATGTTTGGGAGGCATCAATAGAAGTTATATTCTCAAATATACATGGAATCATTTAAATATGTGCAGCATATAACTTCAAAAAGTACAGTCCTATCAGTAAAAGCAATAAAGCTCAGCAATTTTACCTACCTTTAGTTGCATTAGAAATGACTGCTTGAGGTTGGCTGAAGCTCCTGTTAATGGGTTTTGAATGGAGTGTACTTTCTCCACCTCCTGTTGTAGAAGCCTCTCACACTATTTCGATGTACATCTTGTGCCTCCATTTAGCTGGGAGTTGCTCTTCTGTGTACCAATTAGCTCACAATCAGGTGGAGAGTTATATTAACCTTGGTAAGTCTCCCCCCACGAGCTGGATCTGAAACATTACAATTCAAATGCCACTTCTAAATGAAGTCACACCTATGGCAGAGAACAGGGCACACTAGCTCCTTCCACCTCACCCAGTGGTGGTGCTTTTGTAGCAGCACTTCAAAGCACTTGGAAAACAGCCATCATTTGTTCCTAGGACAGCAAGCATTTATCTCCAGCTGCTCCAGATCTTCACTTTAGTGCCTCAAACAGGTGTAGGGGTTGGTTCATGAAGTCAGCAGCCAGATATTCTGCTGAAGGAAAACTAGTACATGAAAAAGCTATAGGAGAGCCCAGCTCTTCTCACCAAAGGAGGTAATCCATGAGGAGGAACGGCACACACTTCCTCAGCACTCTTACTGCGCCTTGGCTACGCATCCGCTCTGGCATCATGCCACAGGCTCACCCTCAGAAAGGTATCCTCCATGCTGCTTGGAAGCATTGCAGGAATCTCCACACATGCCAGGTTATAGCAAGAGCAAGCTAGGCCACCAAGGGGATCCCATAGCAAGAACAGAGGCCTCGCTAGCCAAGGCCCGGCTCCATAAAAGCCAGGAAGAGAGTTTCTAGCAGTAGCTAGTTCTAACCAGGAGTCTAGATCATAAGGCAATCTCCTAGAAATAAAGAAGGCCTGATGTCAGGCAAGAAGCCAGTCTACAGGTCACCATTAGGATGAGGTCCAATAATTGCCAAGCTGGTCTATGGTGATAGACAAGACCAAGCCAGAAAATCAGTCTAGGGGTTGAGGTCCAGATCAAGAAACTCCACAGTCACAGAAAGAGCCAAAGAATAGCATTCCTTCAACAAATCTCAAACAGGAAGCAAATGCCCAGAGCTGGGTTTAAATAGAGCTCAGGGGTGTGGCTGGAAGCCCAAGGTAGGGCTGTTTAGGGCCATTAAGGCTTGTTAGTGCTCTTAGGCCTTTAACAACATGTACCTGAGAGCAACAGCAAATTGCAGTTCCTTCCACAAGACATATTAACACGAAGTGAGATGTGATTGTGGTGTTGTGATGGTATTCTATTCCCTCTGTTAGCTGGTTGGTCTTCTTCCTCACCTATCCCCAACCTCAACAAAGAACTGTCCAATTAATGCCCTGTGCGTAAGACATGAGAAGATGCAACTAAGCAGCCACTTTATTACTTTGTGCTCCCATACATCCTTTTGGAGTCTTTTTGATTCTGTTCCCCTTCTGGAACACCCCCTAGCAACGCACCATACTGAATGAATACTTCATAGTAGCCCCTGTAGTGTTTATTCATAGAAAAGTTTAGATTGGAAAAGACCTTTAAGATCATTGCGTCCAACCAGTGAACCAACACTACTATGTTCACCACTAAACCATGTCACTAAGCCCTACATCCACACATCTTTTAAATACCTCAAGGGAGAGTGACTCAACCACTTCTCTGTGCAGCCTGTTCCAGTGCTTGACAACCCTTTCCATGAAGAAACTTTTCCTAATGCCCAATCTAAACCTTCTCTGGTGCAACTTAAGGCTATTTCCTCTTGTTCTATCACTTTTTACATGGGAGAACAGACTGACACCCTCCTTGCTACCATGTTCTTTCAGGTGGTTGTAGAGAACAATGAGGTCTCCATTCAGCCTCCTTTTGTCCAGGATAAACAACCCCAGTTCCCTCAGGCACTCCTCATAAGACTTGTTCTCTAGACACTTCACCAGCTTCATTGCCTTTCTTTGAACACACTCCTGCACCTCAATGTCTTCCT
>JAVSBS010004648.1:50684-63106 GCA_033124195.1 Coracias cyanogaster
TTGCTGGCCACACTATTTCTGATACAAGCCAGGATGCTGTTGGCCTTCTTGGCCACCTGGGCACACTGCTGGCTCATGTTCAGCTGGCTTTTGACCAACACTCCCACATCCTTTTCCATCAGGTACCTTTCCAGCCACTCTTCTCCAAGCCCATAGCATTGCATGTTGTGACCCAAGTGCAGGATTCAGCACCTGGCCTTGTTGTACCTCATACAACTGGCATCAGCCCATCAATCCAGGCTGTCCATATCCCTCTGTAGAGCCTTACTACCGTCAAGCAGATCAACACTCCCATCCAACTTGGTGTTGTTCACAAACTTACTGAGGGTGCATTTCCCATTCATTTTACCCTACAAGGAGCTTAGGTATTGAATTTCCATTCAGATTTGAGTAGAAATCCAAGACAGGAAATTTGCCCTGGTTTCCCAAAATAGTAACAGGGTTACCCATGCGTCCTCTTGTGTTACTACTTCTTCCATTGAGCTTACTAAGCACTGAGTCACCATGATCAGTGCTTTGTGTCAGGCCCATAAACCAGATGGCACTACTGCCTGACCCCTCTCCAGGTCTAGACCTTGAATGCTGCTCCATGAGACATACCACCTTACTACCTTTGAGAGGTAATAAGGAAAGAGAAAGACAGAGAAATAGAATATAACAACCTGATGTCAAAGCTGGAGGAGGGACTGGGGTTGAGGGTTAATGTGGAAACTTGACAACCTGTTTAATGTTTATTCTGAATTATTGTAGAATTTGTTCTGTCTATATTAAAATTTTATAAGCAACAAGGATAATAAATCAGCTGCAGAAAACAGAAAACCTCCGTCTACTCTTGAAAGAATTGGTGCTTCTTGAGGCAACTTTCCTCCCAGCAGATACTTAGGTATTTTGCTTGAAGCTTCACAAAGAAAATACTGTCACTTCCATGGAAGAAACAGATGTAAAGAAAACAGGTAAAAAGCAATACAAGTGTTTGATATATAAATAATACTGAAGAATCTTTGGAATGCATATGAACTAAGCAAATGAACACTTGATAATTGTGCTTTCTTGAGACAACTTGTACGATATTTTGGTTTTGGTGGGTAGTCCTTTTCCAGCTGAATGAATCCCCTCTGGATTTTTTCACCTTGACTCACCATAATTGGTCTTGAAAGGATTTGTCTGGTTGTCTTCACTGTAATTATTACTTTCAGGGAAAATTAAAACAATTGTGCAGCCATCAGTGTAATGGTAAATCTTGCCCCTGCCTGCAGCTTGCATGCCTAAGGTCCTCAAAGTGCAAGAGTTCAGTTTCATGGAGCACTAAATGGAATATATTCCTATACTTTATCTCTTAGATGTATGTGATGTTTCACCATGCATCTCGTACTTTTTATCTCATAGAAAGAAAATACACTAATGAAAAGTATGCCATTGCAAAGAAGACTTTTTAGGGAGAAACCTTTGTGCTATTATATTACTTAAAGTTGTTAAAATAATGATAAATCCTTTATCAGGGTTTTGAGCCCATCTTAACACAGGTAAAGCTTTCAGTTCTGTGTTTGCTCTGTGCTAGATTTCTCCATTGCATGTAGAAATGAATTACATGTTACGCATGGATAATCAGGTGGTGACAGATATCCTGTCGTGTCTTTCTGTCATCCCGTTTTTTCTACCCCATTGTCACTGTGGTCTCTGATTTTTATTGTATTTTTTCCCTGTGCAGGTTCCTCAGGTATTTTTGAGGAAATCAACTGGACAATATTAGCAATTAGCATAGTGAGGGAGAGGCTAATTGCACTGATTAGTTGCTGGATAGCCCAGAAGGGAGGTTAAGACACCAGAGCCAATTAAAAAAGAAAGGACAGATAGATGCAGGTCTCTCAAGGTGGTGAAAGAGAGGAAACACATATGCATGCAGTGTAGCCAGTGGTTGAAGCCAGATGTTTGGTTTCATATTTGGATTTTGGGTAGCAGTTTTGAGGGCTTCTGCTTGTTTTACAAAACCTGCTGGCAACATGAAACTTTCCCATTGATCTAAGGGAGAAAAAGTACTGTGGTTGTCATGCATGTAACAGTGAAGCTCACCAGCTAAGAGTTACCTCTTCTTGCACCATGCAAATCAGATTCAATTGCTGGAGAAAAGGTTACAAAGCTGTGTGGAGACTATGCTTCAATATGGCTCTCAGCGAGGGCCCATGTGTTGCAAGGCCACTCTAAGCAATGCAGGGACAGTTTTGGCCCACACTTGCTAAAAAGCAATTAAATATCCTTCTGAGTTATGGGAATGTATTAATTCACTACTCCCTCTCTACATGCAAGCAGAGTTTATCAGTGAAAAAGACAACAGCTAGAAAAAAAAATTATGGTAATAGCTGGTTCTAAAAAAAAAATTACAATAGTCTCCAGTTAACTCAGCCAAATGAGGCTAATTTGAGAAGGATGTTACTGCTAATAAAAGTGAAATAGTTCAGAGAGAAGTTTTAAACAAACAGAAGGTGAAAATCCAGAAGAGTTTGTGACTGATTTAAGGTTAAAGAGCTAATCTTACAATTGCAGTTAGCAATCACACTAATTGAGCTTGTGATAAGAGACCAGATGGTGATTACAACTGGGAGAAAACACCCAGAGAAACTGATTACTAGAAACATGGGATTAACTCATAACTTAAAATAATAATAAGGAGAAAAAAATAAAGAAAAATGAGAATATATCAAACAAAGGTGTTTATTTACTTCAGGTTGATGCTGGGGAATGTCCAAATTGTTTGATGCTAAAGCCATTATAGAGACTGTAGAAATTATAGAAACAGAACAGAATGAATGATTCAGGGTAAGAATTCAGAAACTTAGCACAAAGGGCTCCATACAATACTCTCATTAAATAGTAAATGCCAAGTCCCAGACACCATTGATTTACATCTCGCAAGTTGAATATCAGACCTGCATTTGAGTATAGAAGGTGACTGAGACTTTGTCCACATATATAAAATTTTAAGTCATTACATAAAGCCCAGATGAACTGAAACAACTATAAACAATTTAATGTATTTGTCTAAGTGGGACTGGCAAACAGCCTGCTTCCCTAAAATAGGAAGATTATTTTTTCTTTCTGCACTGTATGAGTTATAGAAGTCATGCAAACTTGAAAAAGATATAATAGTTAAAGACACAGACACTTCACCTTAAACAAAAATTCAAGGAGCTGCGTTTAAACCTGCAGTGCATACAAGTCACTGGCCATTTCTTTTCCTTCAGTTCAAGCTCAAAAGAAGCATGAACTGCCAGGTCATTTCCAAAGCAGAAGGTACCTACAGAAAGAAAAAAAAAAAAAAAAAAAAAAGCAGCAAAGCAAACCCAAAACAAGATTATCATCATATTCTGATCAAATTCTGATCAAAGAATCAAACTGTAACCATGGAGATGCTGACCTTCAGAAAAGAGAGACATGGAGAAAGTTGTTATGCAAGGTCAACAAACTTCATGACAGCAGGGGAATAACTGATGTCCTGGAGCAAAGCAGACACAGATATGTGGATGCTCGAAAAAAATAGGAAAACAACTGTCCTATACAATAATTCTCATTTCCAATTCAGCCTCTCTAAAACATTTTACAAATAAAAGATATGCTTGTGAAATCCCATTTTCATTAGGCCGAGTAGTGGGTTTCATATAATTTTAGCTAACAAAAAGTGAGTACCTGGTCTAAGCTAGTTATTTGGGTTCCCTCACCAGTAAGTGAAGAAAATTAGGTACTTTGAGAGGATTCATCATTTTCATGTCATTCTAGGATAGTTATCTAAGGTGGTAGAATTAATTGCTCTCTGGAGCAATTGATCTTCATTTTATCTCTATTGACAACAAACAGAGTCTAAACATTATTTGATGAGATGCTTCATTATTAGATGGTTAAAATTAGGAAAACTCCTGCTTATTATGCCTGGAAAAGTAATCTCTTATCATGGCCACAGTTTAATGGGCAGGAGTTTGAGCAGTTTTCAGCGCAGTGTAAATTGAAAGTTAGTAGTACCTTTGTCCCCTTCCCCCTTACCACTCCTACTACCCTCAAGTGCATGGAAAATCACATCAAAATACTGAAGCACACATTAAATAGGAACTACAGATTCAGGTTCTGATCCTTGTTTAGCACTGTTGAATTACAGGATGGCACTAAAGGGCGTGGAGCAGCACATACCAGCTTAGGCCAGCTTCTGTTAAACTAGGAACTGTAAACAGAATCTCTCTGAGAAGGACAAACCAATGAACCAAGAGATGAGTGCAATTATAACTAGAGATGGCACAGGCAGCAGCAGCTGTAAGAGGTTGCCATTCCAGCTAGACCAAAAGGAACAGGTCAGGTTTGCAATAAAAAGTGCAGTAAAGTACGATGGTGCAATATAAAATGGAGTTAAAGAAAATGCAGTCAGTCTTCTTATATGAGGGGACACGTAAAAATGGAGCTCCCAAGGTAGGATAGAACTAGAATAAGTGAGCTTTCAATGTCACAAATGGTGATACACTGACTCAAGAGAGATTTCCAGGTCCCTGTTAAAGCCTTGAGTCTTTAGGAGCCTCACTGGATGGCATTAATAATTAGATGTATTTAAAATCCTATGTTATATTAAGGGAAATTGTTAATTGATGTGACTTTTTTATACTAGCTGTGGAAAGGAAAAAGGGAAAAGGAGGGAATACTACGTTTTGGAGGCTGTAGAAAGACTCAGCAGCCATGTCACATAGGCATTTCCATCAGGCTTTGCTGGCCAGGAGTGTTCAAGTGAAGTGGGGCTCTGTAGGCTCTTTGGCTTTGAGTAGTTGCTGAACAATACATGCAAGGTTGAATTTACATGCAGCTGTACAGAAAACTCACCAGCTGCAAACATCAGCAAAATTAAAATGGGTGAATAGCTGCTATCATAAGTTTTACCATCCCCTGACCAGCACTCTCCCTGATGACTTTACTCATATAAAAAAAGTTATCCTATTCTCAAGATTCTTGTAAAGTTGAAGGACATTTTAAAAATAACTTGCTCAGTAGGCAGACCTTTAGCCTCTAACATTGCTTTATTAAATCACAAAACACGATATATTCCGATAACATTAAGGTTCTGACCTTGGATGCACAAAAGTAAGGAAATTCAGAGGAAAGTTTGAACCTCTCTCTGTACCTAACATCAGACTTTTGCCTACTGTTTGCATTGAGGGCTTGTGGCACCTACTGTAGCTACGAAAGATCTCCTGGTGGTTTGGTGACCCTTTCAATTTGTAGGTACAATAGATTAAGGATATGACTTTAAACTGGACATGAATTATCTTGTGCTTTAAGGTTGAATTCAGATCTTCAGCCAAGTTTGGAGACTTTTTGAGTTCAAATGTTCCTGTGTTTTAAAGGTATCAAGACAAAGCAAAGAAAGACCCCTTATCGACAGCATATGAAGTCTTTACAACCAAACTGTATGAAGAATGAAAAAGTCTCCTCTTGCCTGAGAATCAGCAGGAGAAATTTCAGGACAGAAGGGATTTTTCCTTCTTACTTTAAAAAGGACTCCAAAACAGAAGTTCAATGTAAAATTATGGTTTAATCAATCTCTCCATTATTCTCTAAAGAATTAAATGCAGAAACTCACAACTAGATATGTTCTCCTTCCCAAAACTTCACTGGAAGTTATGAAGGGGTTAATTCTTTATATTTAAAAAAATTAAAACTACATTAATAATTATTCTCCCTCAGGTGAAACTGCAATAACAAGTGCTATCTCTGAGTATGCCATTACAGTGCAGTCATAATTTCTGCTACTAAATTACAGATATGCAAACAGAAATGTGAAATAATAAAAAAATCCTAAACACTGGTTTCCCAGAATAAAAAGCAATGTAGAGTGACATAGGATAGTAAACTCTTACACAGTCAGAAAGCTCTATGCATGGGAGAATAGTAAGGCCTTGTTTACTTCAGATTTGGATTCCAAATGCCATCGTCTTCATCACTTTCTGATGTCTTCTACCACAAGCACCTCTGTTTGTTTCAGTCTTTTGGCACTGCCTGAACTCCCACCATGCTGTTCTCAGCTCTCCCCAGTCCCCACTCTTCCCCATGGGTCTCCCCAGGGAGGGAGAATGGGGGGAGTGCACACATGTCCCATGTGAGCCTCATGGGCTGCTTGCTGGCTGGGGAACCCAAGGGTCTCACAGGCTCCATGTCACCCCTAGACCGTGCACCTTGTGGGGCTTTGTGGTCTCTACCTATCTGACAAATTTAACTGAAATTAAGCAAGGGGTGACAGCTTGAGAGAGGGAGGATGGCTGACGTATTCACAGACAGTAATCCACTGATCTTCACTGCCTTAGAAAACCAGATGTTTGAGAAGGCTTCTGAAAGAGGAAATAATCCCCTAATATCAGCTCTGCACTACTTAACTCTGTATTACTTAATTCCATGTTACTTACCAAGCCTTGTGAGTCATTAGCAGGTTTAACCTTCCCTCCCAAAATACCTTCACATGTGGGGGCCTTCCATCCCTCCCAGCCCTGCCGCTACCCCACACTCATGTCTGATAAACTGCATGCCCCCGGATGAAGTACCTTTGCATCCCAAGCAGTCTCCTCAGGGTGAGCCAGGGGAAAGCTGCCTGGTGCCACAGACCATACCAATGAGGTCATGGGGAAAACACCACTCAGGTGATGAGTTTCACCCCTTTAAAGGGGGTTGCTTTAATCTTTGTTCATTTCCTAACTGATGCTGTTCTCATTAGTTCTACATAATAACTCATTTATAATTGCATTGTTGCTTACAAATGCTAGACAGGTGCCATAGATTTTGTTCTAATTTTTTAATACAGACTAATATGTTAAAATGAAATGAAAGAAAAAAAAGAAAAAAAAAGAAAATAAAAAGGAAAAAAAAATTTTAAAAAAAGAAAGAGCTTTAGGGATCATGCAGAAAGATAAGAGAAAACTGAATTGCATTTACAGCCTAAGAACTTTGATAGTTCCCTAATAAGTACAGCAGGGAATGCTAGGGCTTTTTCTGTACTTTTAATTTAGAATCCTGCATGCAGGTGCTTCACGATTTCAATTTTATACTGTGTATCATCTAAGGTCTGTCTGGGATATTCGGAAATGTGTTTCTAATTGCTTTCTTCATGCAAAAGAGATAGCATAGATTACCAACAGCAGACCTATTAATCATCAATCTAAGTGCAGCTAGTCTTCTGCATGCAATATTTATAATGTTTATATACCTCTGGCTAATGCTCACAATCAATGACTGCTTGACAAGACATGCTAGAGGGTTATCAAACGTCTAAATCTTTCCAGGAGATTTAGTCTGTAGTTGACCTTTATTCTAGATTAAATTTGTGATAAAAAGATTTTTTTTTTTAAGGAAATTATTTTAAAAACATTTACTTTCATGGGGAACTGAACAACTAACTGACTGTATTTCTTGTAAACTTGAGGGACCTTTTATTGCTGCTTGTCTGGTCTTTCAAATCATCATCAACTACTTAATGAGCAAATATGACTTCTCTCTTGTCTTTATAGTTTCAAAAGGTATCACTATAAAACAGGCCTTATGTGAGCTATAAGGTGTGTTGGGGGGGGGGGGGTGGAATTTAATTACTACATTAGTTTAATTGTCTCCCCACACCCTATGAGACCAAGTAGGAGTCTAATAAATTTACAAATAAAGTCTATTCACATTTTACCTATTTCTGGTTGTTGGAAAAAACCTATTTGCATTCTAAAGCATGCATTCATTAGCTGCTGGTCAAACAACTCTAAGCATTCACATTTTCCTTTCACAGTCAAGTTCAAAAAATTGTTGTAATTCTGCAGTGAGAACTACAGAGTCCTCCTTCATTTCCATTGAGCTCTTATGTTGAGAAATGGAGCTGGTCAAATGATTTATTTCATTTATTTATTTTGCAAATAAACTATGTGATGATATTCATCCTTTTTTGTTCCCCTTGCTTGCAAATCATTTGTGAACCAATCCAAATACTGTGACTCTATATCTTATTTACAG
Source organism: Coracias cyanogaster (assembly GCA_033124195.1). NCBI lineage: Eukaryota > Metazoa > Chordata > Aves > Coraciiformes > Coraciidae > Coracias > Coracias cyanogaster. Next base: position 58,692 of record JAVSBS010004648.1, read on the forward strand.
GCATTTCCACAAACTTATTCCAGTCTTTGAAACATTTGCAACCTCTTTGCTTTAAATATATGTTGTTTGGTCTTCTGGGTGTGGGATTGGTCACATGAGAGATGGAGAACAAGCATTGAATCAATCCAGAAGACATTTTGCTTGTAAGAAGAGCAATTCCTCAGCTATTTCTATTAAACAAAACCCGAGTGGAGAGTCCTAAATATTTTGGGAAAAACCCAAAATGCAGCTGTATGGAATTCTGCATAAAATGCCCTATACTTGACCTCAACTCTTCTTTTTCGTCCTTGAGTTGTTCCTCTTGCCATCACTTGAAAGCAGAAGTATCAAGATTGTTACCTCCCGGACCCCAGCAATTCAGCTGGACTCCCGCGTTCCTGAAGCACAGGGCTCTGCGCTTGGCACAGTTGCAGCATTGCTCTGGGGAGCATTCAGTCCCATGTTTGCCTGTTTGTCTGGCAATGGACAGCTGTGGACTTCTCATGGAGAAAAGAAGGGAAATATTTCTGGAGGTCACCAAGTCACAGTCAATACCTTTGAAACACTGTACAGCACGCTACATTTCCATGGTGGATGTAAAAGTTTCATGATAATGGAATTCAGGCTTCAATTTAGGCTCAATTCAGCCTAAACTATGCTGGCTTTCTGCTGCCATAAGACTGGGATTTGGGATTTTTTTTTCCTTCCTTCTCTGTTCTACCTCAGAAAAGTAGGTGGAGCCTTCACTGATTTGATCTCTGTCTTCTACGGTCCAGTGACAGCAAAATTGTAATTACATGAAAAGAGGCCAATGTTCAGCAGGAAGCTGTGCTTCAGCTGTGTGTTTCCTTTTGATCCTGAGATAACTCATGGCAGCGTTAGGTAAAATGATTTTTCAAGCATAAGCAGAAAAGCCCCTGAGGAAGATACATGCCATAAAATCATGAGAGGAAATACAGCACATTTTATTGAGGACACCATCCCTCTACTCAGTGCAGACACAAAGGCCCCTCTCAAAGGAAACATAACCAATGTTTTTAAGCATTCTGCTCTCTTGCATCCAAATTTGAAGCAATTTACAAGAATTCAGAGTCTTAGTATTGAAGAACTCATGCCTGCAGAACAGTGATACGTTTCTCCACATTAGTACGTATTTGCGTGCTCCAGGGGAACGTACATCCAAGACCAGGAATATCCCTCCAATAGCCCCCAGAATACCACCAAGCTGTTCAGGCTGGTGTGCCACAAGGTCCACAAGTTAAACAGCCAAGAAAGATGCTCTGTGTGCACAAATAAGCACCAGGCAGACAGCTGCACTTTTAAGCTGCTAATTAAACACAATATAAAGCACATACTTGGCTTTAAACTTGTAAGCATTGAAATGAACAGTGTTACTCATCTGCTTAAAGTAAAGCAATAGCTGAAAGACTTGGCACTGACCAAGGTGTCCCTTTCCGATCCACCGCTGCTCCTCCAGCTGCACTGCAGAACAAGGACCTCCAGTGCTGGTCCCCTGCAGCAAACCCCAGTTTACAGGAAATGTAGCCTCAGCGTGTCATCCACAGCAGTCACCAGTGCTTCACACTTCATATGCCAGGGACATATTTAACAACTTACACCTTATTTCCCACCCAAGCACACGTGACCATTGCTAGGGGCTGCAGTGTGAAGTCCTTACACTTCACAAGGAGCATTTTGTCACAGCCTCCTTCCCCATCAGCGTTAAAGCTGTAGACAGGTTGACTGGACACTGACTGGAAACTGATATCTGTAACCTATTACAGAGAGCAGGACATTGCTTCTACAGCATATCCCATGAGCTTGGCAGTGCACAGAGCACTTACAAAGGAATCTACTCCAGTGTGAGCTGCCACTTTGCCTGCACACACATGGGTCACGGTTTTGCCCTTGTACATGTTTTAAGCTATGTGTGTTAACATAGCCTCATGTTACAGTAGGTGACATTTTATGTCACGTCAACTATTTTAGGACTGCTTCTATTTTTCAGACTCCAAAATGAAACATCATGTGCCTGGTTTTTTCAGGCATGATTAACACCATCAGGTTTAGTTTATGCTATGGAGGAAGGGGAAATTAATACCTCAAAAAACTTTTAAAAAACCCCAAAAGGCTGTATTTCCCCTCACTCTCAACTCTGTCTTAATATTTTTCCAGTGGGCACCAAAATATCAAAGCATCATTCTTTTATTCAGTGGTCTTCATATAACGCTCTCTTATGAACATGTATTCAGCTGTTCTGGCTGAAGGGAGCATCAAGACCTTCCAGAAAGGAAGCTCCCAGCTCCTGTAAATGTATTTCTCGTAAACTAGTTTAATTTGTTTCAGCTTCAGCATCTCCCATTGTGTTCACCAGCAAAATCTCTGCATACACAGATTGAGCTAAATGACAAAAGCTTTTTCCATCAAGATACTCTTTCTTCAATATGTATACATTTGTTCAGCTTTGTTGCCAGGCACCTATCCACACTAATGGAATACAATTATAGCCAGAACATTATTTTTGTAATATTTTAGAAGTACCATTTAGCACAAACTTGCTATCTTTTCCCCACATGCACACTATTTACAATTTCAGCAGACCATTTCAATGCTTACTTCAGATTTCATCTCTAGAGTTAGAAAGACAGAATATTAATGAAATTCTTTTTGGTTGAACATAATCAATATATTTTACCAAAAAAAAAAAAAAAAAAAAAGGAATTTTCTAATGCTCCTTGAGCAATTAGATCCATTAGGTACGTAGCTTTCTTAAAGGCAATAACCAACCTAACAGAATGGCCATATATAATATTATATTCAGATGACATTTTGGATTTTAGTGCAGTTAGCATAGCGTTTATGAGAAGCCACCATTGCTTAGTGAATCTTTTAAGATGATCCAAACAGACTATTTATCATCTGCAGAAGTATCTAACTGTCTGTTTACGTTTTACTTAGACTTAAGTAAGGTGACTACTTTCTGGCTACTGAGCAATTTTTAACATACCCTTCAATAATATTTTCTCAAAAGCTATCACCAGCCTGTGTGCATATAGAAAGATTGGCATCTGTGTCAGCAAACATCTGAATGTAAACATACTTTGAGAGAGAAAGATGTGCTAAAATTATGTCAAGGGACAGGTGACTGTTGGTTCAGGAAGACTGCCTTTTTTTGAGACTACTGTCCATAAATTTTATGGGAGCTATGGGCAGAGACTATCCAGAATGAAAACTAGGCTCTTTTAATTTAGTCTGTGTGTTCTCAGGTAGTCATTGAGATACTGGTGAAGTGCTTTTTCAATTAATTTTGAAGGCAAGATAGGATTGATACTAGCCCCAAGTTTCCCAGATGCACTGTAGAGTCCTTATTAAATCAAAGATGTGACCTCATCAATCTGAAGCCCACAATGAGCTTGTACAGAGAGGTAAGTCACCTAACACTGCTAGAGGAGCTGCACAGCACAGAGGTTCTGCCTAATGTGCTAAGATGACCCAAAAGAGAAAAGGGAGATAGAGAAAATCCTGTCATTTGTGGATTAGACAAGAAGAAAGGAGATCTTGGTTATCTACGGCTAAAAATCAGAAGCCTCAACTCCTAGAAGATACTTAAGATTATTTGGATCTATAGAATGCTACCGTGAAAAACCAAGTAAAATGCCTAAAGAATGATTTAACATGAAGTGGTACATTCCCAGCTACATTTGAGGCATTTACTTCAGCTGATAGAAAGAATGACACCCTTGATGATACTCTGAGATATTTCTGTTTAACTCAGTGGTACTGCATTAGCTGGTACCCACCGAAGTTGTTTCTTCAATGATCAGCTCTCAAAAAAGTTTCACCTGCAAGCATTTTTCTAAACCTCTAAAATTCTTGAACTGCTTGGTTTGGGAGGGAAGTTGGTACTGCCTATTAAGATTCTGACATTCAGGTTGTCTACTGTACCAAAGCATACAACTGAACATACTGAGCTCCCCAAAGCCAGATCCCTGTATTTCCTCTTCTCCCTAGGCATACCCTTGTGGTCAGAATAGTTTCCTCAAAGATACCAGAAGGTAAACGCAATGAGTAGCCAAGTACTTTGCTACCTGCCTGACCAAGATTCACAATCATCACAGGTTTCTTCCCCAGACGGCTGCAAGTCAAAATGGCAGCGTGGCTAGATGAACTCTACAACAGCTGCTCCCCAACATTGCCTGAGAGGTTAGCCTCACACAGAATCATTATGGTTGGAAGGGACCTCCAGGGTCATCAAGTCCAACCTTTGTCCCAGCATCTCTCTAACCACTACACCATATCCTCAAGCGCTGCACCTATTCGTTCTTTAAACACCTCCAGGGATGGTGACTCCACCACCTCCATGGCAGCCCGTTCCAGTGCCTAACTACCCTCTCAGTGAAGAATTTCTTCCTAATATCCAATCTAAACCTCCCCTG
>JAVSBS010004648.1:75238-114392 GCA_033124195.1 Coracias cyanogaster
TACACAGAAAGAGTTAATGAAAAAATGAAAAAAAAAAAAAAATAAAAAAAAAAGGATGTAGAGAGGCATGATGACAATTATTGGAGGACTATATAAAGGATAAATCATAACACAAGCGGAAAGTGTTCAAAGGAAAAGTAAATGCACGGTAAAACTTTTTCTCTTTTTTTTTTTCTAGCTTGGTGCATAAATAGTACATGAAAGAGCAAGGTCATTAGCCACTGAAGATAGGATCAATATAAAACATAATATTGGTAGGGCCCACAAACAAAACAAGTACTTTAGCATATTTTCACTAGAAATGACAGTACATATTACTCAGATGATGTAGAATAAAGGCACAAAAAGAGGGTCACTATAAAACAGAGGCTAAAGTGACATGAAACAAAAAAACAAAGGGCCTTAACTCATGTAATTGATGTGTCCAAATCACATCTATCAAAAAACTCTAGGAGAACTGCCGTATGAAATACACTGTGATAGCAACTATACTACCTGCACTTAAGAAATAGTAAAAAATAATAGTAATTAATTCCAGTGACATACCTGAATCAATTCTGAAAAAAGCAACATCAAAATATACAGAAATAAGGGAAAATGGTAACATAAAATTCAAAACAGATTAATCTGAAATAAGCTGGACTAACCTAACAACTTACTTTCTACAATATATTTGGGCTTTAGAAGAGTGTCTGTTATAGCACTGCATTGGAAATGTCCTAGAGAATATGACCTAGTAGTGGCTACCAAGCAAGGGGCTTTAAGGAGGTAAATAGGGGTATTCTCCAAGATGGATTTCATAGTCAGTCTTATTCAGCAATATTTACATTAGTCAACTTAGGAAAAAAAAAATGAAGTTATGTAGTATGCCGATAAGACAAAGCTTGTGAGCATTGCAATACAATGAACACTGGTAATATAAAGGAGGTTGGAGAAAGGGACTAAATACTGGAGTGGATGGCAGTAGTAGTAAGGGGTGGACAGGAAATGCAGGCAGAAGATGGGAAACCATCAGTGTGAGGAGAAGAAAGACATGAGTGAGCTATCTTATCACAAGTGATATTGAACAAAGGCAATTGCACAAGATATGATGCACAAGAAACTGCTGAAATGTCCTTTGGAGCCCTATGGACAACCCTGGTGGTTGTCATTAGAAAAAAAAAAGAAGAATTTAAGCTATTAAAACTGAAGCAGGTGCACAGAACAGCTTCTGTGATGATCAGGAAAATAGAAAGCTTATCTGAGAAGAGAAACTGTTTAACAAATGAAGGCTGAGAGGGGATGTAATTGTTCTCTATAAACATATCAAAGAGGTAAACACCAGGGAAGGAGAAGAGCTATTTAAGCTAAAGGCCAGCATTGGCACAAGAACAAAAAGGTAGAAGCTGGACATAAATCAGGTTAGGCTGGGAGCATGATTTCTAACGATCCGAGGAATGAAATTCTGAAGCACTAAGGTGCAGGAAATCTAGCTATTTTACAGTGAAGTTTTATTGGTTTGTGGAAGTAATGTGTAAGGTGGCTGCCTAGGACTGCAGGGGGATTTAATTCAATGAGACAGAGAAATCCCTTCAATCCTGTATCTCATAAAAAATAGAGAGGTCTCTCTGGAGTAGGCTAAACATGCATGTATAAATCAGTCCTGCTCATCACAGAAGTGTCTCTTCTAATGTGCGCAGTGTGGGCACAAAAAACCGTCCTTCAGGACTCTTCTGTGATAATAAGACAAATATGAGAAAACTCTAACATGGAACTTTCCTCTAATAATTGTCAAGACCCCTGCACTATAAGCTTTCCAAAAACCTGTAGCTGCATATACATTGGTGATACTGCACATACAAGTTTGATGCAGCAATAGCTTATTAAACTGCACCAAAAAGTGGCTTTGCACCTGTATTTAAAAAAAAACAAAACAACCCAAAACAAGCAAACAAAAACAGAGAAAGAACCAGCAAACAAACAAACAATCAAACCAACAAGAAGAAAATACTTTTATAATCCCTTTAGGTTAAATCCTGCCATTCTTATTTCATTATTTTGTTTATCAAAACAAAAATCTGCAAAAATGGGATCTCTTGCATTACAGTGCCTTTAAATTCACAAGTACTTACAGAGGAAGCCACAGCATACACAAACGTACTTTGCACCAATTAGAATTGATCAAATCTAAAACCCAAACCCATTAGGAAATAGTTTGACCTTTTTTTCTGTCCCAAGTTGTGTTTTTGTCCCCTTTTTCTTTCTCAAACTACTTCATGAAAAACATTGTTTAAAGTGAAGTAAAACATTATGAAAGTTTCTGGCTAAATAGCTATTAAATGCTATAAAAATTTCAATAACTAAAAAATATATTTATCTATTATTTTTATTTCAATAATAGTTTTATAAAGTTGATTAAATATTCCATGACATTTGCAGTAAAATTGAGATGCAATTCATTTGAAGTAATAAATTTTGTAAAAGGAAACAGTTTATTAGTTGTAAGATTACTTTTTTGACAAAAAAAACCCCTATATATCCATGAGAATTTGAAAATATCTGACCCACATTTTATAGTCAGAACATTGCCAAGGAAAATAACTTTAAGTCCTGCACTACATAACAAATGGGAACATGGGGAAATTAAGATAATTTGCCCAGAGGGAAAACAGTGCATTAATAAAGTACCAAACTTCAAGCTTCCAGACTCCAAACCCCATCTCTTTAAAATAAATAATTTATTTCTCAAAGTACACATGCAAATATAAGAAAAACAGTAAAATATTTTTTCTATCTGTGCAAACCAGTGCTATATATGGTATATTTTGCAAAACTACATCATAACTTTTGAAAATTCTCTTTGCTGAAGAATAAAATCAATTTTCCAAGGAGTGGCATAGGCATGATTATGACTATGAGAAATCCTGTGAAATTAATTTTCACTTTGAGATAGAACTCAAGCAAATCCCAAAACTCAATGAAAATCATGTCTGCACAGCAGGTCTGTACCAGGGTTCAGGAATTACAAGAATCCTAGTCAAGTCCTGCATTAAAAGGTAATGAGGGCAGAACGATAATACAAGGTTTATAAATCACTTAATTTCTCAAAATACAACCTAAGTAAGACTAAAGTGGGAAGTGAGCTTACTTCTGGCTGCTTGCCCAGGGGACAAGATTCTTACTGTAAAGGCTTGCACAACACACCCCATGTGCTGCTGGGTTGGCCCTCCACACTGGGGCAAGTTCAACATGACATTCAGCCAAGTTTTGCTCAGTTTCAGATAGGAGTCAGCAGACAGCACACAGCTCTCCACTGAAATTAGGTGAGGTATGTGTGAGACCTCCTTCTGATCTGCTAGAAGATCCCAAAGTATCAGAAAGCCTAGTTTGAATTTGTGGCTTATAATTAAACTTAAATCCACAGCTGGTGAAAGTCCTAATATTTATTTAGTATGGTTTCTTTACTGCCACATGGCAAAAAAATTAAAAAGTCTCGACAGGCCAGTGGTAGGACCCTGGATTTAAGGCAGCTTTAATGTCATAGCACTTGACAACAGCATGTTGTTCCCTTTAAATGCTGTCATAAAAAAGAAAAGCAAATTAAGCTATAAAACAATCATTCTCCAGGGTGTTACAGCCAGTACACAAGGAAGGGAAACCTTATATTTACGGGACTGAAGCAAGAATCTAGAGATCTGAGGATGCCTATAATAGAGAGGATCATATGGAGTCAACTACTCATGCCCCTACCAGTCAGGAGGGAAGTACTTTCAGTCCATAAATGAGCTACGTTAGTACCATGACATGCCCAAGTTTAAAAGCCCTGAAAGGGATAACAAGACTCTTTGGCTTTCTGAGACTAGGTCATATTTTCTAACAACTTGGGGTAACATCAATAGTGAGTGAGGACAAATGCTACATTAATAAAGTGCCCTACAACTCTAAGAGAGGTTTTTTCCATAAGCAAACATACTGATGGTGGTATGGACACTTCTACTCACAGCTGTCCACACTAAAATGCAGATAAATGTTGTACTGACAGCTGAATAGGCTCAGAAAGAAGTCAGGACACTTTAACACTAATCTTGTTCTTACCACAAAGGAGGAGGATCTTTAAGGGATGCCTATGAAATCACAAATGCTTTGGAGGAGGAGGAAACAACTGAATTGTGGAGGTTATGGTGACACTACATTTACAAGGCCATTTTATGGAAATTCATGGAGAATCACTTCATCAGTTGCTACGATGCAACCTCTAGGTTGAGATATTTTTAATCTGTGAAGCTATGAGGATATACCAGGATTTTTCACCTGCTAATTCATTCTTAATTTACCACTTGATAATAAATTTTCTTTAAGGATTTACTGCTGGTGGAATGGGCCATAAACACCTCTGTGTTTGTTCTTAGTCATGGACGGTCTTCAGAAATTCTTGTCATGAATCTTCTTGGTGCCACAGAACAGCTTGTGTTCTTACCTTCTGCACACGCATTCAGGGATAGCCATAAGAGAGAAAGTTAAGCAAAGCATTTCAACCTCAGACTTTTCTTGCTTTGGTGGCCTTTGATCACAGAATTAATGTTGTTTGTAGTAAATTTTGTGTATTTTAATAGCCTAAGGGCTCCAGCCACTAGAAGTAGGACAAATATACACAAAACCTTTCAAATCCAGGACAAAACAGATAAAAAACAACTTAGTTCAAAACATTAATGTTTCTCCGTAACACACTTTGCTGTCCTTTTGTAAAACCCAGCCATTGAGGCAGACATTAAAAAAGTGTACACAAAGTGCAGCATAATGGACTTTGAGAAATTAAGTCATTTAACAAAAAATAAACCCCAGACAAGTACATATTTATGACTCAGTTTTGCTAATTAGAACAGATAATAAATATGTTCCCAGCAAAGACATCCCATATGATTTCTTGTCTCAACTCAGTGACTTCTATTATTTCAATGCTCCAAAGCAAAATCATATTTATCACAACTACTTATCCAGACAATTCCTTGAAATTATGCTTTCATTTAATTATCCTCTAACTCAGGGTCTTCCGTAACTAACAACAAGAAGCGAGCTATAAAGCTTTGATAAGGAAATGTATTTTATAACTGGATGCCTCAAAAAGAGGTCCACTGTGAAAGCATTTCAAAGCTGTAATTCCCAGCAGTCTTTGCATTTTTTTCAATACTTCTTAATCACTGATTTTACTGGCAGTTGCTTTCTTCTATTTGATACTGCATTCTCTGCTTAACCTGACCCACACATTTTTCATATAGATCAGATGGATTTATAGACTTTGCATACTGTGTAGGGCACAGAATGTTACACAAACAACATTTTAGTCTGATTAATGGGTTTGTGCACCACATTACCTTACTCAATCCCTTTATGTAAATTAATCTTGCCCATCATATCACATTTGTCTCAGGGTGACTATTTTCTTCATTCATTCTCTTTTCCCTGCCTCACTTCTCTCTTGCCTTTCTCTAAAAATGCACTGAGAGGACTGTGCTGCAGGAGATCTAGTCTGCTGTGCTCTCACCACTGCCAGAGGGTGCAGAGACAATCTGCTCAAAGCATAGGGAGACACAGCATCTCAGGTCAAGGCTCTGGACAGAGATGTGAAGCGGCACACATTGACCAGCAGGAAACTCTCAGTGCTTCTTGACTACACCCTGACACAGGGTGGAACAGAGAATGTGGGATAGAAATCATGGTGGAGACTTCATGCTACCTGGAGGAAGCATAGTTGCACAAAACACCCTCAAGGCTCTGCTAGAGCAGGGCCAGCTAATCCACTGCCAAAATGCTACAGGCTGGTCATATAGCACATAAAACCTGGCACAGATAAGTCCCAGGTCTCATAGTATGCAGTAACAAAATCATAAGAAATTAGTCTGGAAATATCTACAGACGTCAATTCCATCACTTTGCAACCCTCCCAGCACTCCAGCACAGCAGTTTAGTCTCATTCTTTCATTTCTTCCTTAAAGTGGAGATGTTCATGTCAGTTTTCAGTCTGAATTGTAACACAAGAGTAAATCCTTCCCAGCCACAGGAGATACTCTAAATTTATAGAAGCGTAGACAAGAGGAAAGTTTTGCCTTTCTTATTGAATTTTAATGTGTCAGGTGATTTTATCAGCCTAGAACTTCCTAATTAGAACCTGAAGCCCATATGTTTATTTGAAAGTTTCCTGGGATACTGCTGGCTCAAATAGTATAGATCCCCCCTCTGCCCCTGCATATGCATCTATGGCCTCACGATGATTTTACCCTTCACTTCCAATAGGTCAAGACCAACCAGAGTATAAATTAACTCTGTCAATGCCGTTCCAATATCCTGCATGCTGGGCCACCGTCATACACTTAAAATCAATGGCATAAAAGGCTGCCGTCAGGAGCAGAGTTGGTGTGCCCCAGGGTGTCTGCCATGAAAATCCAGCACTAGTCAATTAAATCCTGTTAGTTCACTGCTTTAGTTTACAACAAGAGTGCTGTTGATACAAAAACAAAAGGACCCACGTTGCTTTGTGCTTCAGAGTAAAATGCACTGATGGCAGGGGGTGAGGGCTGATATCCTGTTGGAAATGGGACAAAGTTGTACAGAACAGGAAAGTTACTGTTAAGCTCTTAAGAGCAGAGGCAGCATTAGCGAGGATATTTTTGCTAACTTTGTAGTAAAGAATGGGTGCTTTGATTGCTTGCTGCTTTTTACAGGCTGCCTTAACTCTCCTCAGGGTGCTAGGGAATCGAGTTATTTGCAAAGCAGGTGAGTGTAATACCTAAGTCAGAGAAAGCACAGTGACCTGTTGGGGTTAGTATGCTTTCTGTTGGACTAATCTTCTGGGGAATATTTTCAGGTACAGAGTGTCATTGCATCAAGTACAATAGCATCTTGCTGTTAAATTGTGCTCCTGCTCAGTGCAAGATCCTTTGTGGGCCACAAGCCATATTCCCTTGCTCTTCCTACAAGAACTCCCACTAGCTGCTGGAAAGGAGAGTGAAACCTGTGGTGAGATGAGAGACATCCTTTAGGTGCAGGCAAGTATTTTGTCCACCTACATCCTCCTAACATATCCCTGACAGGACAGAAAAATAAAAGAGTCCCACCATCAAATTAACAGAAGATCTTGATAACACCATGCCAGGCTGCTGCTAGCTCCGAAAGGGACAGAAACCACCTGTATCCCAGGGTACCAAGGACAGTCATGTCTTCACCTTCTCCTGCATGGCTTCAAGGATATTGCAAGAACCATAACAACAGTCAGCGCTGAACTGCCACCTTCTCCTCTTTTGCTATGGCCACAAAGGAGAGAGGAGCAGGTTGCTAACAAGATAGTCTCTGTCAAGTGAAGACCCTAAGGAGCCAGGAACCAAGCACCACTGTGCTGTAAGATGCCATCACCTCTCCCCTGCCCAGAAGTTGCCCAAGAAGAGGCAGAGGGATGGTCCAAGTCTGCCTAGGTTTAGAAAATGTATCAATTACCAGGATGCAGGGAAAAGCAGGAAGGAAAACACAAAGCCCCAGCCCATGGTCCAAAACATTGGCACACAACAATGAAGCATAGCAGCACCAGGCCTAAGAAAGTCTGCAGCACAGAAGGCTGGATGGGTGCCTCTGTTTCTCCACTGGTCAACAGAGAGTCCTGTAGAGTTGAGCCAAGGAGTGCAGCTCCCAGCCTTGCCTGCAGCATGAGCCAGTGCCTGCTGCTGGATCCATGCATTACCTGAACTCTCCTAGAATCACATCTTCCACTTAAAGGGTGGTGTCTCCACCAAGGTGGCACCAAATCTCACCCTATATCAGTACACCTGCAATCACTTTGACCACACCAAAAAAACCCTCTGCCTGCCTCACAGCACAAGGTTTGCATTCGCTGAGAGCCAGCACTGCCCCAGCCTGCACTGAGTAAAGCTGTGGCGTGTGTATTGTTCTCCTTAGGTCCAGCTGTACCAAGTGTGATATTCAGCCAGTTTTTCTCTCCTGGCTTGGTGAGTTCTGGTGGTGACTTACTGCAGAGACTCCTCCATCTCCAATACCAGCTCCTCTTTGTAGCTTGGTAGCATTAACACCTTCTCAGCCAGGTGCACTAAGGACATTTCTAAGTCTTGCTTAACACAGTAAAGTTAATCAGCACTTCTGTGGTTATGTGGCAAGAGAAGTCTCTTGCCAGCACATAACTAGCAAATACACCAGACCTCCGTAGCTATCAACCAGTACTACAAACAACTATCAACCAACTCCACTGCAATATGTCAAAAGCTGTTGTCTCTTTCCCCTACTGCTAAGTAATAGTACCTTCTGATTTAGAGCGTGGTAGCAACTGGGATACATTCAGTACCATGACCTGATCAACCTGCTTTCTAGTGAGGTTACAAATTGGAGCTCAAGTCAGATAAAGAACAGTCCTTCTTCATTGTCATTGAACGGTTCAATGACAAACAATTTTGCACAGAAGGCTACTCAAGGAGAAACTGAAAGACACGAATATTTCTCATTTGGATCAAGGCTTCCGCAAATGTTCTGTATATTCTATTGTATTATTTTCCACATACCTGTTCATAAACATGAACTATAACAATATTTCCTGGGACAGTACCCTGTTAAATTTCATAGCTAGATCCAAAAATTTAATTTTTTTACCTACGGTAGGTCACTATAACTCCTTGCTCCAAGGAACTTTGTATCTGGTAGTTCTGTAATATGAGTGATTGTTGCTCTTCTATGCTTAAAACAAATTTGCTCCTAAAATCGACTATGTATTAATCTCTAACAGAGCTAACCAGAATCAAGTTTTGTTGGGTAAGGCTTTATTACACTTCTAAAGCAATTCAGTGAAGTCATCTCTTTGTCACTCCATAAAAGTTAATAAAAAATAGAGCCATAAGAAGTGTCCATATGTTCTTGAGGTAGCCAGTATTATTCATTCCTGGCAGGGAATGCTTTTTTCTCCTTCAAAAAATAAGCACAAACTAAGGGTCTTTAGCTATTAAAGGAAGACCTTTTTCACTGTATAGAAACAGCTAACACTTCACCAAGGTTCTGCAAGAGGAACGAAGGGAAATTGCAGAAAAGAAGAATTGTACCAAGACCATCTCTTTATTACATTTTCAGATGACTGTCTGCTGAATTGACTGGAAGTGCCACCACCACCAGTACCCTTGCCTACTTGTATTACCTCATTTTTTCAGTATAGTATTACAATGGGTGGCCAGGGGAATCCACTTCATGTTTAGCAAAACTTTGCACACTGGTAGGTAGCTATTCAGCAATGTCATCAGTAGAGCTGTAGTACAGCTCACCTGCAGCAACGTTTACAGACAGCTCTGAGTTTCAGGCAGGTGTGGCACACGCTTCCCTCCTGGGAGGCAGGAGCTATGGAGAGCACACTACATTAGTCCTCCAAAATCTTCATTAGCTCTCTATTCGTCTCAGGAGTCATTTCAGGATGTAGATACTGCTCTATAAAGCTCTCAGGCATTTGCCTGGGAGCTCTCTTCTGTACCACAGACAGTCATCAGACTTGGAAGCCTGGAAGTTGCCCATGAGGGTCTTACTGGAAGAGCACAGTCTGGAGCTTTCTCCTTCAAAACTTTTAGCTGTTGAGTCAGTTCTTCAGGTCACAAGGCATATTAAGAAGCCTACCATACATTTTTGTCTGAGAGGATGAGCCTTTCAACAATGCTGGCTGATCAGCCACTTTGCACACTGCTGCCATGTATGCTTTCCTCCATAATTAGCATGCATTCTACGAATCCAAATATAAATACAGGAAAGATAACACATGCATAAGGAATAACATCATGTTCATTTTAATTTTTCTTTTCATAAGGAAGATTACTACGTCAGAGTGAATTGATTTGCTAATACATTTTCCCTTAGGGTATGTACATTTCCTTGACTAAATTAGTTACTGAAATTGATTATAGTTTAAGACCCACTCCTCAACATGTGGAAGGCCTTGATTTATTATTAAATGGTTTGACTTTTGTATATTTGTAAAATGGACATATTGTGGATTTAACTTAGATATTTTGTTAGTTCACTGGCAATGAACCTGTAGATGTCACATACAGTTTGCATAATTGCGGTTGATGTAGCACTTGCTGTTCCTATAAAATTTACTGGTGCAGCAATTGCCTACTTCAGTGCAAATACATTTGAGGAACCCTTCCTATTGGGCTGTGGAAACAACAGAAGTTTTCTGCCAGTGAAAAGAAGAGAATAGGATGCATGGAGCTCTGCATGGTGGAAAGGAAAAATTGTTGTTAATTCTTTCCCCAAATAAAAGCATTTATTTGTTTATTTGTCTTTATTTGTAGCTCTGGTTTAGCCATTTCTCTCCCTTGAATTTTATTTCTGACTTTGTGAAATGGTAAATCTAATGCTGAATTGTAAATCTAAAACTCTCCCCTCCTTACCTCAGAGGGCTGAGAGGAAGATGACCTCGATAATGTGTATTCAAAACAGCACTCTCTGTACTAAGCTGTGAATGAATGAGTTCAGGTAACGAGAAGAGAAAAATTGCTTTAATGCAATCTGGTCCACATGCATGCCAGCTTAATCCAGCTGACCTAGCAAAACATCTTTTGGAATAGCATGAAGAGCCACAGGAGCCCTCAGCTTTTGAAGAAATAAAGAGAAAAATCAGCATTAAATGCTTATCAGATTGCAACCCTCTGCAGTTATTTACTATTCTACACATAGCGAGATGCCTTGCAGTGTGTCATAGGTACAATGGCAGCAGAGTTGAAAAACACTGATGCTCCTTAGTAAGATTCACATTTGCATCAACAGACAACGATGCACAAAGACAAGAAATGGTCACTTTCTGTAAAGGAGCACCACTGGATCAAGGACCTCCTGACAAGACCCACCAATCCTGTCAAATCTCAGTTTACACTATACACAAAAACGCACACGTAGAGAGCTGCTATCCAGGCAGTGGCCTGCTTGCAGGACTGACTGAGAGAGCTAACGCGCAGGCTGGTTCTCATTCTCAGAGGAACAAAACCATCAGCAGATTAACTGAGATCTGCCTGGAATTCAGCACGCCTGCAGATCTCAACCGGAATAGGGGAAGGTAATTTCTTTGAAGTCTGCAGCCCTCTTTTACACAGTTTTGAAAGAAACTGTTTCACCTCACCACATTCAATGTGTTTCTTTTGAAATTAAGAAACAAGAAGGTGTCCTACCATGGCTAATTTAACACCTGTAAACTCCATGACTTGCAGCTTAGTGCTGTATAATGGTCAAAAGGCCTACTCTGAATCAAGTTCCAGTAATGCATTTAGATAGAAGCTTAAAAACATACACCTGCTATTTATTCCCCTGGCATTCTAACTGCATGCTCATCTATGATTCCTAAGGCACTAAATTTAATCAGAAAATACGAACACTGGGACTTGCTCATGTTGTGTTCAAAATAATTTCATTAATTTTCACATTAGAAACAGCATGCATCTTCTTTTTCAAGTTGGTTTAACCTATCTCCCCCTGATTTCAGTGCGCATAAGAGCTTTGCACAAACAATATAGGATTAAGAATTCAGGATCAGTCTTAATAAAGTAAATCCATACTGATCACACAGAATCTTGGCCATTTACCTGTGGTGAAGGTAGCTTAGCCGCAGACTCTTTCAGAAACTGTTGCAGTTCCTCAGATACTTGTCATTCTTCTTCAGTGTGCCTGTGCCTTTTCAGGAGCTTGCTTATCTCAGATACTTCAGCTGTACCTATGTCATCTATGCCAAAGGTTCAATCCGTTTTACCCAAGGAGCTGTTCTTTTGTTCAATACCTACTTTGACAGCTTGCTTTCCATGAACATATGATCTGTAAAATACAACTTTAAAGTAAAAAAGAATTGTTTTAGGAGCTGTGAGTTCAGCCAGCTATGAGGATGACAAAGTAAAAATGTTCCCTCTTGTTACTCCTGATCAAAATAAAGAAAATCTTCAGCACTTTCTGATGCATTTCCCAATGTCTTAAAAAAGACAATTAATTTCAAATGTTTTTTATGTTCCTTCTGCTTCTTGTTAGACTTTTATTCTAGCAATAGTTTGTTGTAATGTCCCCAATTTTTCTCCCAGCTTCTTGCAATCTCAAGCAGAAGTTTTCTGACATATTGCCTATTAGAGTCAATCAGACATGAACTGTGTCCAGTGCCTGTTTATAACTTTGCTGTTAAATCCAGTGAATCCTGGACCTCCTGCTGTTGTGAAAGCTGACAAGTTATCTTTGGCCATCTGGAAGATGTGAAATACACTGAAAATAATAATAAAAATAATCTTTAATGGCTCCAGATTAATTTTAATTACTTTTCCTCCAGCTTTAGTTGTCTTTGAACTCACCTCCTTCAGAAAACCTTCAACATATCCTAACTAACAGACTGAGTTGTCATTCCTGGAGTTGCTGCCCCCATGTAAAGGTGCATCTGTAGCTGTTCTGTCCACACTGCTGATGCAAGTGGCCAGGTGCACAACCGAAGTGAGCACTAAGGGCTGGATCCCACCCTGAGAAGCCATCAGCAGCAGCTGTCCACAACAGTCCTGCTAGACTTAATTTGACCCCCACAATGAAACACAGAATCCAAAACTGCCTCTATTGGAAGAAAGGTAGATTGCAACCTTTTTATTCTTTTGCAGTTATTTCCAGGCCTCTTTGGAAGAGGTTTAACTACCGATATTCAACAAAATAAAGGAAGAGCAAATTTGAGGGGGCCCAGTAGATGAGGTGTCCTGCAAGGAAATTTTTCATTTCATTACCTTTCATCGTCAGAGATGTGAGCTCATACATTTTTATCATGACCATCTTACTTGGTTTCTTTAGACTTTCCATGATTAACAAAGAACAGCTAATCTCTGACAAGAAAAAAAAAAAAAAAAACCAAACCAAAAAAACAACCTTTCTGGACCAGACTATTATAAGGAAAAGCTGGAAAACTGGTAGTTGGGTGAACTTTAAGCACCCAAGCAACAGAAGGTGCCTTAGTTAGTTGTGCTGCTGAATTAACAAAGCCAGTGTCCCTACAGACCCATTCTCATACAAACTCCAGTTGAAGCTTTTCCCACATTTGTGACACTTGCAGTCTTTCTCCCTGCTTCTTCCCCTGGTCTGTTCACTCCCTGGAGTCTAATTAGGGTTGTGCTCAGACCTAGCCTTTCCATCTACTCATTGCTTTGCAAGTTGCAGGAAGTTAAATACCCCAACACCTCTGTGAAACCTGATCAATAGATTATTACAGAGGAAAGGCCAAACAGCTGCATAAATTCTTACTCACACAGAGCATGACCACATTACCTTTCTCTCCTTTGAAAAGCAAGCTAAGAAAGGGAGCTGCTCTGTTTGTTTTGAGGATTTTGAGTGTCTGTGCCTAACTCAGAGTAGATGAGGCTGGCATTCAAATGTGGCATTTTGAAAAATGCAAGGAAAAATTCAAAGGCTCTCTATTGTTTCTGAGTAAGAAAGGAGGATATTGGGTGGAAGGGGATGCCTGTCTGTTCAGCTGGGTAAGCAAAACAATTAACTTTGAGTCTTCAGCTATCTTTTAATTGCTCATTAGGCAGCTCATCTGTGTATACTTGCACTGGAAAAACGCCATCCAAAGTATGTCACAAGCGGTATGTGCCACACAGCAGTAACTACTCACAGAGCTCTGAGACATGATCTCATGAGCAAAGCAGGGCAGGGGGAAAGGTATATTGATTGACCAGGAAGGCCAATATACTGAAATAGATCCTTTTATGTTTTCCATAGCTGTAGAAGAATTGTTTAGATGACAAAAATCCCGTAAGAGTAAATAGTGCAAGTAACACCTTTGCATGCATGGCAGCAATTCAGAAATGGCTACTGCCTTCCCTACTGAGGAGCACAATAGGACAAGTGCGCTCACTAGCAAAGGCACCTGAATTTCATAGCTGCACAGATGACTACCTGGCCCACCTATCCTCCTGGAGCTACACATCTCCTCCAGAGCACACCTGAAAAGATAATGTCATGCCATAATACACTCATGATAAGCAGCTGCTAGGTGAGCTTGTCTCTGCCACTCTCCTGCCAGCTCTTTGCCCTAAGCATGATCGCACATGTTATTTTGCCTGCCTTCCACTCCAGCAGTTATTGTATAAATTCTTCACTGTGCATTAGCCTATTGGTTTATTTATTAGAATTCAAGAATACATTTACAACATCCCTCTCTATGAAGCATTCTTTTAAGAGAGCTTCCATACTAATTAAGTTAAATGCGATAATGACACCCTGTTGATGGAACTGAAGCTAATGATAATGACGCCATACATTTAGTCGCAAGCACCTATTCAGTTAAATAAATGGGTCTATTCTTTGAACAGCACCATGTCCAACAGCCTGGGAGAGTGCAGGAGAGAAAAATAATACGTTACAATGCAGTTGCTTTGCAGGACAATAAATAGGTTTGCAATGAACTACTCTGGCTTAGATGAACACGTGTCCAATCAATTATACTGTCCTGGTATGCAGAGATACTTACTAGTAGAAAAATGGTGATTTCTAAAACTGGAATAATGAAAAATTGATGCCTTTTTAATCAAGTGAGTACACACTTGCGCTGTCCAGAATATTTGTATTTGAACTACCACAGGTATTTGGAAAAAGGTAATTCTTCCAAGAATGTTTGAAAATCAATAATACTCTCCAACCTTTGCTGATCAGGTATCAGATATTTTTTTCAGACTGGAAATGTGCATTTAGGACTAAGTACAAAACAATCTGAGTGAAATCAAAATTCTTTACTGATTTTAAACCCCAAGACTTCCCTTCCTTTCTCTAAACACACTCCCACCAATACAGCAGCATTTTCCTGTTGTATACCAAGATTCACCTTTCTGAAAGCATCTTCACCTCTGGTTTAAAACAAGAGGAGATGGATTTGTTTTGGTTTTTTTCTTTCAAATTACAATGTATCTATAGTAATATTTATTTGAATAAATAAAATTATCAATCTTTTTCACCTGCAACAGTCAGGTGTGTCTCCTATTATAAGTTTTCTTCTTTGTCTTTGCTTCTATGATTAAAGAAAAATTAAAAATATTAATGTTCTTTAAAACAATTTTCTTGAAAGGCTGCTTTACAGCTCGGGATTCAGCAGCTAGGCCCTGTGGTAGGTACACCACAGGATGCTTCCCTTCCTCCTGTTTAGAAAGTCTATTTCATAGAATCATAGGATGATTTGGGTTGGAAGGGACCTCAAAGATCATCCAGTTCCAACCCCTCTGCCATGGCAGGGACACTTCCCACTAGACCAGGTTGCTCAAGACCCCATCCAGCCTGTCCCTGAACACCTCCAGGAACAGAGCATCCACAATCCCCCTGGCCAACCTGTTCCAGTGTCTCACTACCCTCAGAGTGAAGAATTTCCTCCTACTTTCTAATCTAAATCTACCTTCTTCTAGTTTCAAACAATTACCCCTCATCCTATCACTACAGACCTTTGTAAAATGTCCCTCCCTGGCCTTCTTGCAGGCCCCCTTCAGATGCTGGAAGGCTGTAATAAGGTCTCCCTGAAGCCTTCTCCAAGGCTGAAAGAGCCCACCTCTCTCAGCCTGTCTTCATTGGAGAGGTCCTCCAGCCCTCTGATCATCTCCATGGCCCTCTTCTGGACCTGCTCCAACAGGTTCATGTCCTTCTTGTGCTGGAAGCTCATTGCTGTGAGATGAAGACCATGTTGTCCCCTGCAAGCTGCTGCCAAATAGCTGGCTTGAGATTAACTTTCCCAAAACACCACTCCCTGAGCAAATGCTGCACTTTCTTACCTATTTTTATGATTGGCACAGCCCCAGGGTAAGCAGGGGCACCCTGCTAATCTTCCTACAGTGTTTTAAACTCGCACATCACTGGCCCAGGGCTGGCACTCTTGCCCAAGCCCAGCCTCAGCAAATTCTACTGGGGAGAGCGGTTCACCCCACCAGCTGGACAGCCCAGGTCCTCCCTGTGCACTGTGGCTACACCAGCTGGCTTGATATGTAAAGAAGTGATCTCAGCTAACTGCATGGGAGTAACAACCTTCTCCAATGGCACAACTGAGTCTAGAAAATGGATCAACTACATGTGTTGGCAACCACAGGCTCTGCCATATTTTTATTTCTGCCCTCTTCCTACCCCTTTCCAGATGGTTAAAAGCAAATCTTTGAGGGTAGCCTGCTCTTCCAATCACACACTTGATTTTGCAAGACTGCTCAAATGACCTTGCAAGTAATTCACAGACCGACTCATGATTGCCCACATATATATGCAATTAATTTCTGGCTTTAAGAAAAACTATTCCTTATTATCCAGCCCTGCAACCTCTCATGCACATCCTTAGTATGACATCCATGAACATTTCAATTAAAATCAACACAACTATTCAGATGCGTAAATTTAAAGCGCATCCATATGTACTTGCAAGATTTTGGCCTGTTTCTGCTGCTATTTCATGTCTATTGAGCCCCTATGACTTGGCATATTTAGAAAACATCTGCTGTAGTTAACAGAGTCCATACTCCTATTTTTCCCCTTTTTCTTTTTTATGTTCTCCCTCAAAGACATGACAGCACCGAGTGTAAATGGAAGCAATATTCTGTATATACGCAGAACCTAATAGATTCCGTCTCAGACTGATATATATGGGAAACTGAATCAATACATCTTTAAACCCATAAGATCTGCAGATGTCATTTATAGCCTTGTAAATTACAAACTTTTACTGTCTTATTTTTACAGTTGATGATTGTAAAATATAAAATTGTGCATTATCACTGTGTAATAGCACAAGCTTTAGAAACACAGTGCTACAGAAGGGAGCATATATTGAAAACCAGAGTATTCAAGGGAGCCTTATAATGCAATTTTAAGCTCTACAGCCGACTGTATAATAAAACTGCAAAGCCAGATATGAAACAATGTTTGCTAATAACAGGAAAGTGAAAACTATGGAATTCCTGAGACAAGAAACTAGCAAGAAAAAACAAAGACATATTTAATTAAGGATAAGGACTGTTTTGAGTCATGCTAGTGCATCTGGTCACTCTACATTAAATGGAACACTATTGTGAAAAGTAAAGTATGTAAGGATGACATAAAAATAACCTAAAGGCAGTGTTGCAAGCTGACAGGAGCAAGGAAATCTTGAATTAAGGTCCCCGCTCCCCCCTTCAAATCACCCCCCTGTGGCTGAAGCACATTGCAGCCACTCTCAGTGACACTGTTTAATAGCCAGGGCAAGAACAGAGATCCAAATAGCCAAAAAGGGCTTCTGAAATACGTAATTTTGCAGACACCAAATAGGACCGCTCCACCTTGTGTAGCTTGAGCTCAGCACACTTCCCAGCAGCTTCTTCTGCTCATAGCTTTCCAACACAGCCAACATGGTACATGTTGCCTTTTGGCCTCTGGGCTTTATGGTGCCCAGTGTACAATCCCACATCTTCTGTCTGATCACAGCCCAGTACCTTCCTGAGCATCCCCCACACTGCCACAGGTTGCAAGCATCAGCCAAGAGTAACTCAAGCATGTGATGGGAGAAAACGGCGTTCATGATTTTAAAAGTTACCATCTTCATGGTGCTCCCCAGTGTTAAATACTTCACTGAAGAGCTTTGAGGCTTTTGTTACCACCACTGCCTTCTGGCCACAAGCCCCAGAGGGAAGGAGACTCACAGGATGCACAAAGAGCACAAAGCAGCAACAAACCCAAAAAACTCCCCTGGCTTTTAGCCAACTTTTAGCATATGAATCCAGTGTCCCATTATGAATTTTTTTTATGCCAGAGGTTGATGCCTACTGAACTCATGACATGTTAAAATCCCAAAAATACTCCGTTTCTTGGAATATTGTAGAAATAAGAGAGAGATACAACACATGTCCCCCAAGGGCAGACTGAGGTGCAGAGACCATGGAGAGAACTACTGAGATGCCCAAACTCTGAAAACAGCTTCAGCCACAGTTTCTGCTTATTGGGCACCAGAAAACCCCCTGTGCAGCTCCAGTTTTTCTCCCAAATGGGCATCTCTCCATCTGACCATCTCTCCTCACAACGTTCTCCTGAGCAGACACTCTGGTGTTTGAAAGGGGTGACCTCACGCTGCTGCTTTAGGATAAAATTCAATTTAAAAGTCTGTCAGCCATGAGAGGCATGTCCATAGGGAGCCAGGCTTCATTAGTTCCCATGCTTACAGCCCTATTGCTCTGTATAGTTCAAAAACAGAAGTGCTTTTAGAAATCTTCTTGCAGTTTCTCCTCGGTACTATCAAGTTTACCTGCTCTACCGTGCAAAGGGGATCCCCACAACACTGCATTTTATACAATAGCTTATTTGTAACAAAATATCAAAGGCAGACAATAGCAATTGTTTACTATTTGCAATCTTTGGTGCATATCCTAACTCTTGCTCTATATTAAAAACATCACAACCCAGGGTAAGACCCCCTCCCCTCCAGTTCATCAAAAGAGGCCCTCCTGAAATGTGATGATCTCTTCCCAGATATACTGAAAAATGGATTGGAAATTATGCTGAGACACAGGGGAGCCCCACAGCTTTGCAGTGTGTACATGTTGCAGGACATAGTGCCATCTTATTCAGAGCAAAAATGGGGATGAGAGACTGATAAAGTCATTTCAGAGGTGTTGGTCCTGCCAAGCCCCCCAGAGTAGATTCCTATTTCTGCCTGGATTCACATGCGAAATCAAAATATCATTTTAGTTCTGAGCCAGGGAGGAATTACAGGTCTTACTAACTTCTCCTGGAAGGAATGGAAGAATTAGAAACAAAATACAAACCTTATAATTGCTTGGGTTTGGTGTGTTTATTTGCTCACTTTCTAAGAAAAA
Source organism: Coracias cyanogaster (assembly GCA_033124195.1). Taxonomy (NCBI): domain Eukaryota; kingdom Metazoa; phylum Chordata; class Aves; order Coraciiformes; family Coraciidae; genus Coracias; species Coracias cyanogaster. Next base: position 94,063 of record JAVSBS010004648.1, read on the forward strand.
CTATGGGAATCTCTTTTTTTTAATTTGCCTTCTGTTTTCAGAGCATGGCTCAATCATACTTTCTCTGTGACAACACTCACAGTCTTGCATTTGCACTTGTCTCCAACATCTGGGGCAGTATGTGAAAAATTGGGTACTACATGACCTGCTATAAAAACATTACCTCACATGCATACGTGTGCCTTTCACAACAGCTCCTTCCTCCACCTCTCTTTCCCAATCATTAACCTGTTCTGGTCCTCAGAACTTTTTTTTTAATTTAAATATGCCATGCACGTGGCAGGTGAATAAAAAATAGCAGAATTTGAGTGAAGGGACAGAGGCAACAGTATGAAGTGTTCTGAAGAGATAGGAGATCAAAAAAGGTTTTTCATTCACACATCCCTCAAAGGTCTATTCATATATATAATAGGCTCATCATACTCTGGAATTACTTTGCATGAGAGCTCAATGTGCATGTGTTTTATCAGCTAGCTTCCAAAAGTGCATGCCTTTAGGAGAGACAGCCACTGCAGCAGCCTGGAAATGGCAGCAGGAGAGCTGGGCACCCAGAGCCAGTGGCTGCTGCTGTGGGGAGCAGAAAGTCCAGCCTCACACCTGCAGCTGATTTTCAGACACTTACAGGTGAACTTTTGAAAACAAACAGTTGAGATAAAATGTACACATATATATGCATATACATATGTATATATATGTATGCGTGTATGTATGGACTCAGGAATCTGACAAGCCTTGGAATAGCGGTAGAGATTTGTATCCCAGTGCCCTGAGTCCTTGGCTGCCATCTCCCTAACCAAGGTATTTTCCTGTCTCATGTGGGAGCCCTCTCTAGTCAGAGAGTCAGGGCCAGGAATGGGAAGATGGCATCAGTGGGAATATAGAAATTACTCTGTGCAGGGAGGGCTTTTTTTTTCCCTCTTGAAGCAATGATGCCTCCGCTCAGTTTTAGAGGAGCCCAATACAACTGTCTCATGGCATCCTTTCTGAGTTGTCCTCTAAAGAAGAGGAGTAAAAAGCAAGGCAATGATTTCATATATCTGCTACCTTTCCTAGAAAGCCTCTGTTTTTACTTTCTGGCCAGCCCATCCCTCTTGGGGCCCCATCCTTTAGGAAAAGCCATGCCTCACGAGATTCCACATCCCAGGCAGCCATAAATACACTTAAATTAATGCACAGCCCCTAAAATGCTGTCTGGAAGGCAACTCTCCGAACACCACAAATTAAATACTGGATTACTGAAGTAAGCAAAAAGCCTTCACTGGGTTGCTGTCCTGCAGTCTTGGCAGTGCTAAGCCAAGTCTTTCTGTCAGTGCTAAGACAAGTCACCCTGTCCTGAGCACCCCCATGAGCCTAAGCATCTCCACATTTTCTGTTTGCCATTGCCAGCCATTGAACTTATCCTTTTTGTTAACTTGAATCTTCAGCTAAAAGTAGTGAGTACTGGTGACACATATATCAATTAAAAAAACCTCCCATCTTAATATTTTAGTGAAAAACAAAAGGTTTGAAAAACTGAGATAAGTGTGTCCCAAAAGTTCCGAAACCAGAAATGAAAGACCAAATACATCACAATTTTTAAGCAAGTCTCAGTGGATTTAGGGAGGCCTGACTCATTATTTTTAGGATCCCAGTTTGGTAATATTGCCCAAACACACACTGCTGATATCAACAGTTCTCAAATATTCATGAGACAAATAAAAGCAAGAAACAATAAATATGTTTCAGCCTCAAAAATGGGAAAAACTACAGGAATACTGGAGTTTAAACAAGCACTGCAGACATCAAAATTGACAGACTTCTTAAACAGGTTTGTATAAGTAAAGACCAGCATTAACATCACTTATCATCAACATTTCATCCATATAATATCCCCACAACATTTAAATATCACGGACAAAACTCCTTGCAATGGAACTGCAAGACACAAATGGTCTTACTCTGAAAGCAACGCCCCCCTACCCTTTTTTCCCCCCTATATATCTGGGCTTTTTTATCTTAGCCCGGAACCCCAGATTTGAAGTGGCTGCTTTAATCTCTCCTCCTCTGCCCACCATCTCTTCTGCAGACCCAATTGTGTCTCAACTACTGTCTGCCAGTTTGACTCCTCTGGCTTTGGTGAGCCTGCATCAGAACACCTACAGGCGGAATTTAATTCAGCTGTCAGTCCTTCAGAGCCAACCAGCAGTCCCGTAGCTGCGCTGGCTCTGCAGGGCTGATGGGAATAAAAAGTAGTTAAGAACTTATTTTTGCGACTGAAGTCAGCAGATATAACTCTGCACAGAAGCAGCAGATGTGTTGAGTAAGAGCATTTTTAAATGGAGACTTCTCAAAGTGGGATTTTACTGTAAGTTATACAGCATGCCAGTTGTGTGATCTCTCAGCCCTGAGATTGTCCCTGTAATATTAATTGTATACTTTCCAAAGTGCTACCTTTAACATTTTTCTCAGTGCTAGCAGAAGTAGTAAGAAACGGCCAGTACCTTCCAATAAATATAAATTTCCTCTTACTTCTGAGGTAATCTAATCCATACAGATACATTTCAAGGTCTGTCAAAGTTATTCAGGCTCATTCCACAGCAGCTCAAACACCCTCTGCCCTGGAGTTTTACCAAGATGTACTATGGAAACAAATCCAAGAATAAGTGAATTTTTTTTACCCGGTCCGTGGAACTGGTAATATGAAATATTGTTGGATAAAACTGTGGTATTTATTAGGCAAATAAACCAACAAATGGAAAACACAAAGAAGATGCCAAACACAAAAATTACATTCCTATCACTGCAAGAAACATTCAGAATTATTCAATCTGAATAAAGCATAAGATTTAATAAACTGTTCTTGCAGGCATGGTTATAACTGAGTTTTAGCAGCAAGAGGCTTTACTGCTATTCGGCCTTAGAACCAAAAGCACTGGTGAAGTTCTATGGCCAACATTATTCAGGGGAGAGCTAAATAAAAGTCATTGTGGCAATGCTCTCTGGCATTCAAATATCTGAGCTGTGAATAACATGATGCTAGCACACATTGGTCCTTATGTCTGCCTGTATCAACAGTGGGGGTGTCAGCAGATGCTACTCCAAAAACACCATTAATTATGCAACCCAGGAAACACATCCCCAGGACAAGTGGCTTAGAAATCTGAACAAGCTAATCCCAACTCACAAACAGGCCCCCCTCTGGCATGCAGAAAATTGTGCTTAATCTTTCCCTAGCAGGTTTCCATCCCTCAGCTTGTATCAGCTATCCTCGGGGATCTGCAAAGCTCCATAATGTAATGCAAAGCCTTGTATAAAATTTGAACAAGTTTCTCCTCGGTTCAGTGTTGCCAGGCTTTTGGGAACAGCTCTCTAACCTTCACCTGGATCTCCCCGCTAGCCACAGCAGGACAGCACCCCCTGCCCCTCCCTCAGCCCAGAGGCTGCCCTGTGCCCCTTTCCCCCCCCCAATACCTGCCCCATCCCTTCACTGCCTAGGGCAGGGGCAGGAGAGTGGCCACATCTCACAGGGCAGAAATCCTAGAGGATGCTAGGGTGAGGGATGCTCCTCCAGCTAGGGGCATTGCAGCTTCCCTTTGCCCCGTGGCACAGAGATAGGAGAGCTAGCAAGGAAAATCCCTATTGCCCCATGGGACAGCAGAGCTACTAAGGGAAAAAAAAATCCTAGTGAAGAATAGAGATAACAGACTTGCATAGATATGTTACTGAGCACACGTGTGATCCCAAGGACCTACCCTCTTGGCAGCCAGCTCCCCCTGAGATGATGAACAGGCAGGAAAATGGCCACATTAATTCCCATGGTTTCACCACCTTTGTCTAGCAGGACAATGAGGAGCAGCTGGCTCTTATTTGCTCCCATGGCAAATAATCTGATAGCCAAACCTTATCTTTAGTCAGGTAGCTGTCAAATCACATGGATGGGCTAGGCTTGTCCCACAAAAGGAGAAATCACTCTGGCCTACGCAGAGGCCTCAAAAAAGTAAAAAGAAAAGTAAGTCTAGCAAACACTAAAACAGAATTGAAAATCCCGGCCATCCTGCATCACCTCAGACCATAGACCCGGATTACAAGCAGATTTTATTTTATTGTAATAAAACATTCCTCTTTACAACAGGAGCATCAAGCTGACATTTGAAATACACCATCTGACTGGCATTACACCAAGAGTGAATGCTGCAAAGTGACTGCATCACTGCACACGGCTGACAGTAATTATTAATAGGACTGCTCTTCCTTTGATAGGCATGCATTACAGATGGCTGGATAATGGCAACGTTTCTGAGCAATTGTTTGGTGGCAGAAAATAAAAAACCAACACACTGCCAAAATTTTAACACTTAAAAACAATGCAATTAACCAGCTCCAAAGCTGAGCTCTTGCAAAAGTGGGATTGCATTTGTGACACCTGCAGAGCTCTGTGGGAACACGTACATGAGCATGTTTGCAGGGTCAAGAGAGGATGGGGCAGAGGTGGTTAGACTCACTAATCACCCTCCCAGCAGGTAAGCTAACCAAGTTCTTGGGGAATTATTTTCACATGGATTCAATCAGAGCCATCTACTGCTAGAGCAATATGCAGAGAGGGGTGAACAGAGTCCTGACCTAGCAGGCAGTTGTGCAGCTGTATAACTGCATCATATAACACTGGACCCCACAGTATAAAGAGGAGTCTCTTTAGCTCTTCTAGTAAATCTAAATCATGGATATATCTGTAATAACAAAGGGATTCACATACTGAATCAGAGAGGATCTCTAACTCCAGGAATTGAATAAAAATGTCAGCATAAAACAAACAATAATGGCCACATTTCCATCCCAAATTCAGAAAACGAGATTTTGGCTTGCAGAGTGAGGCAAAGAAATTACCCTTTGTTACAAAATGTTTTCTTTACAGGGATATCAGAGGAAGGCAGGAGGAAAAATCATGATTCATTGAAAGAAATACTAAAAAAAAATAATACAATGACAATGTAACGGCCCAAACTTCTGAACTGTTATCCTCAATCAAGCTGGTACATCCACATGTAGCCCATGCTGGCCTCAAAGAACAATACCTCACATGCAAGTGTTTCTCCTGCCAGGGCTCATTTAATCTCCGGCACTTGTCGCTGCTCCTCACCTGAGCAACATTGCAGCTGAGCCCATGCCTGGCCACAATCTGTTCCAGTCAGGACCCAGCCTGGGGACTGGCATTCCTGGCTTGACCTTGGACCTGCCTCCATGCTATGGACTCACCTGGTGATGTGGGTTCTCTGCCAATCTAAGACTTTCTATATTCAGATACTGTGGGATAGCGTCTCTGGCTGGTGACTTTGCCCCTGTCTCGTATATCATGAGGAAGCACTGCTTCTGCTGCTGCCAGACAGGTAAGGGCACCAGCTGCCTCCACCCTCCTCAACACTTCTCCACACAAAGCACCTGTCCAGGATTAACATCTCCAGATCAGAGCTCCCAGGCAAATGCTCACTGAGGGTTGACAGTGTACATCAGAGAAAGTGCAATGGGTTTGGCATGTCCCCAGAGCTCCTCACTGCAAGTCTGCCACTGTAGCAGAGTCATGACTGCCTCCGGTCTGATCCCTGGTGGCAAGATACGTGGAAGTATTTCACCAAAACCTGCAGTTTTCCCTCCCCACTCAAGAATCTTTCTGCTTTCAAGCTACATAATTTCCATGTAATCAACAATTTTAAAAAGAATATAAAACCAAACTAAACGAACTGTTTTAAAATTACATTAAGCCATGTAACTAAAACACTGAAAAAAATAGTTACTTCCAACATTTCCACTGACTGGTCTTTGCAGTATATTTTAAAGAAATGCAAATTTTAAAAATAGAATCAAATGTTTTTGTAAGTTCATTTTTGGAAAATTAGTGCCACCAGTTTTTACTTTAAAAGTCTCCAGGCGTTTCTAGTTAATGCTTTAAAGAGGGGGATATAGGTAAACACAGCTGTCTATCTGTAGGAGCAAATAATCAAGGAACTTGAACTGTAAATTGTCCAAAACTAGAATAGATCCTTCAGACAGGCTTGTAATTGATGCCAGCTATTCAGAGCAGCAAATAGCAAAGTCTCACCACTTCTCTCCCACATGAAGTTTTTTGGCACTTCAGATCTATATTGGCCTTAAGATCTTAAAGATTAAGTGCTGTCTGACACTGACTGATAGCGTAACAGTTGTCTCAGGGTTTTGCTATTATTTCACTTACTTAAGAAAGAAAGATGACAAGTATGGCTTGTAACACGAGTCCTCGCTAGTTCAGCTGAGTGAAGCTCACGCCATGACCTGCCTGCTGAGGACAATTAAGTTATGTCATCCTCCAGGGAGTGAGTCCAGGGTTAGGCTCACTCCCAGCAACTTAAGGTGGGAAATTCCAGCAAGCAACCTCAGCCAACTCCTCAAGTCCAGCTTCAACTTGGTGTCAATTAAACAAGTAAACACCATCCAGTTTCTTTTCACCCTCTTGAGCTCTGACTCAGCAAGCTCCCACTACATTTGCAGCAGGGATGCACATAACAATTAGCGTTGTTCAGTTAATGGGGTAACAATATTAATGCTGAAATACCAGAAAGACCAGCGCCAATAACTTTCTCAACTGCTGAAACATGAGACAGGGGTGAGATCTGGCCCCAAGGCAGGTCAATAATTCCAGCAGACTCACACCAACACTGTCACCTCAGGACAAGACAAGCAGAGACAGACCATGTCCTCACCTGCATACCAGCAGAGAGATCTGCTGGCAAATGAACCCACCATCACCACTTCCCCCATTGTTCATAGAAGAAGGAGCATGCACATACAACATCAATACCTGCCCAAAACGCCATGGAGGTAGCAACCACATGGACCCTAGGAGAAGGTGTACAAGTGGTGGCATGGAGCATTTTAGGAGTATGTTAGGAGATCAGTACCTAAAACTGAAGCCACTGTAGTTCCCTTCACTGGACAGCCATGCTGTAAAAGCCTTGGTCACTGGGTGTAGTCAGGAGTCAGCAAAAGCACAAAGTGCCAAAATCCCCAGACCTTCAGGCCAGCCCCTTACAGACCTACAGAAGAAAAGGACAGGTGGAAAGCTGTTGCAACTCTGTGCTGTTGCTAAAAACTGTCATAAATGTAGAAATGTACATATAAGAACATTGTCAAAGCCTGTTACAGGATCCCCGAATGTTGCCATGCCAAATCTTTCATTACAGAAAAATTTCCAGCTGCCTCACTTGAAAATGAATTGTTTCCTGTCACTAAGGCAAAGCTGTTGCATGCCAAAGGGAAAAAAAAGGCCAAATAAAATCTGCTGCCTCTCATTAGATCAAAGGTTGGCAGCAGAGATAAACCACCATACAAAACAACATTTACTCAGAAGAGCAATTGACTACAAAGTCATTTGTCTCTTTTAATAATTCTACAGTTGGAAAATGATGATAATGGAAATCAAGTTACTCTAATGGTAATAAAATATTTGTAAACTAAACTTGTTCATTTTGACTATAAAAAAGACCTTGAAATAATTTAACTGCAGAGAATAAAATTGAAATAGGTCTGTAATTACACAGATTTTCAGCATCTTCTGCTTTATGAAAAGAACTGCTCATGACTCCCCCATTTCCAGCACCTTTTTTTGCAAAACAAAAGATTAGAAATATGTACCAGATGTACAGAAAAGAGGCCTGCAGCAACATTTCAGAAGTGATGCATACATTTCTTCCCATTTCTCCTTCTTATTAGGAGCATGCCAAGTGTCATATCTCATTAACCAAGTGAGCCTGCCTGCCAGAGAAACATCACTGCGCCAAGGGAAGGGACAGAGCACTATTAATGAAGTCACTGCATCTCCAAATCCTCCTCGTCACCATCAAGGAAAACCCTGAAGGATTTTTGGTCACTTTGATAAATCAGTATGCTGACAAAACGAATATTGATGTGGCCTGATATGGTTTTTCTATGCCAGATGACCTGCCATTCCAGGTTTGATTAATACAAGGTAAGGATTGTAGGAAATTCAGAATTTTTCTCTAATCTTAGAGGTTTCTTTTCTGTTTTGACCCATTTTTAAATGATTTCCATTGAACAATTCACAGTAAACAAGTTCCAGGGCCATCAGCTTAAAAGCATGTCAGTTTAAAAGTAAAGACTGCAGGGAACTGAAAAGTGCCTTGATAGCCTGACTCATCCTTGGATTCCTCTTGCTACTGTTTCAGATATTATTTTATTTTAGATTAGATCGTCATGATTTTCTCCACTACATCTAGATTCTAGGTGAGTCAAATCTCTCCAATCTCAGAGCAAGCCAATTGCATCTCACAATTTTGCACATCTTTCACCCAAGTTGGATCTGGAACTACTCCTTGGGGCATTACTCCCTCAGACTCACCATATATGATAAACCAGGATGTATTTTGAAACTGGATGACCTGACATACTGCACAGGAAATTTCTCAGTTTCTCAGATGACTTTGTCAGCAGGGTCTTGCTTGTCATGTGTCGTAGAAAACCTAGACCTTAGGGAAAATGGCAAGAAACCAAAAACTGAAGCCAATGCATAAAGGCATGCCAAAACTCTTGCCAATAAGGTTTTTATAGCTGTATTTTAAAACATTCCTCACAGTTTGTGGTTTGTTGGAGATTTTTTAATATTATAAAAAGGCTATGATTAGCACTGTACTGTCAATGCCCCTGCCATTGAGGAGGGAACCCAGGAGAGCAGCTCCTGAGGACCTCAGAGGACTCCACAATGCCTGTAAGTCCACTGTATTTTTGAAGGAAAACTATAGCCAAACCATCAGTAACCATTCTGAATAATTAATGTTAATATTGAGGTACCCAACAAGCGTGCTTAGCAGAAAAGAACAACTGTCCGCAAGTTCCAGTCTTGCAACAAAATGAGACCTCAGGAAGAAAATACTTCATCTCCCGTAGTCTTATTCAGGGACTTACAGGGTGTTTGCTTCAGGACTGTCTCTATATGCATGTTTGTGATAATTATATATATATATATATGTTTGTATATAAAACTTATTGCAGAGACAAAGGATGAGCCACTTACTTTGAATGCAAGCAAGTTCAAGTTCCCTACCCTAGGACAGATTTGCCACCTGAACATGGTGCTCCTGTGCTGTAGTCAGAGACATCATTTCAGTACACATAGGCAAATTGGAATAAGCTTTAATCCAATGGAGCTACATGGAAATACACATCAGCAACACCACAGACTCAGCTGAGGCTGTGCACAGTTGAGCCTGACTGCTGGCCTTCTCTGCCAGCAGCGCTGGACCAGGCACACTGAAGCTGGGTCAGGCAATTGCTGTTCCTCTGGTTCTCACTAAGCATCCAGAGCCAAGAACACTCACAAGGCAGAAAGGGGTCTGCCTTAAAATGAAGAGGTTTGTGGTTTTCAGTTGAACCCAAGTGGCACCACACAAAATACATCTCCTCTCAAGGCTGAACTCTCTGGTGAAAGGCACTTGAATGTGTTGCAGTCAGTATCAAGCTGTCTTTGCTGTATCACTGTACTTCAACTTCCCTCTTGTAAAGGGAAGCTATATCAACACTATCCTCCCTTTAACCTCTGTTTGGGGATAGACCATGCCATAAATACACAGACTGACCTGTGGAAGCCCAGCAGAGCTCCTTAGCATATGCCTAATGCCATGCATGTGAGGACCAGCTCCAACCCTGGAAAGAACCCACTGTCTGAAAGTATGGAAGAGATTTCAGGAAGCCTTGACTGATTGGAGCTGCTCCAGGGAAAACCAGCCCAAGTGTCTATTAGCTAAGTGATAAACAGGAACAGGAAACAAGGGGAAGCAAAGTGCAGTGGTATCCCTCTAGCTTCCCTTGGAGCCAGCTCATGCCTAGCCCGGGTTATTACCTCTGGCTCCAGACTGGTGCCAGCAGATCATCTTGGGTGACTGCACAATGGTTCACAGGACTCTGGGGTATCTTCTTTGCTGTGGCACAGTATGACACAAACAGAGCCAGCTGGGGTGCAGCCATGGCTAGCTTAAATGTCTTTCATCCTAAGGGTAGATAAGCTCATAGAAGAAGCATTCAGATGCTATGCTGGCACACAGCCCTTGAAAACACAACTCTCTGCAGGTGCAAACGTCTCACCAGCATCTGCCAGCTGCAGGAGGCAGGACACGGTAACCAAGCATGTTATCTGATTCTGTTAAATGTTATTTTTCCAACTGCAACTGTCTGGTTGTATACCTTCTTAAAATAACATCATGCAACATCTAAAAGGTGTGCAACTGCATTTGACTTTGTTTTGGGGGTTACTTCTTTTCCTATGCAAATGAATAAAATCACAGTAATCTCTGGAGTAGAAACAGTGATATGCCGGCTCAATCCACTCATAACCCTAATTCACCTCTTATATCTTTAAATATCTTGATCAATTTTACTGAAAAAAAAAAAATCACATGCTCTGTAATAAAATCTAAGTGAATTTTAAAGATACGTACAAATACACAATCTATCCAATCAATCATACCCAAATCTAAGACACGATTAGGCATTCACAAGCATCAGTGAGATTTCACACTCTGTTTAATTTCCTTGTGCAAAATCTGCTATTTATTCATGTCCTCAAAGCTTCTAAGTGATATGGTAACATTAATTGATCCCAAGTCACATCAGAGAAAATTTGGTCAATAATATGCTAAACATCAATTTCAATCTCTGACAAAACAACACAAGGATCCAAGCTCCTCAGCCTCATCAAATGTACTAAGTGCCAATGCAATTAATCAGCTCTGAGCACTCATTGTAGCTTGAGGAACACACTCAATTTTAGTCCAAGAGTCGTGACTTTGACACAGGAAAAAAACTACATGCTGTCACTAGTAGCAGGAGAAGAAACAATACATTATTACACAAAATACATCCTGATTTTGTCATGGGACTGACTGAAGCAATGAAGCTCAGATGGGTAAATGTGGGCTACAGTCCATTGTTTCTCAGCCTGATGGCCTTCGCAACACACATGTTGCTGCCAGGGCCACTCTAGGCCAACAGAATAAGACCAAATGATTTCAGAGCATTGGCTCAGCCCTGAAGTTTCTCAGTGCTGATGCCGGAGGCCCACTGAATCAGAGCATGCCAGAGAAGTGTCTGGCATACGCCAAGAAATAAAATATCTGCAGTCCAAAACTAAACGATAGGCCAAGAGATTACCTTTTAAGAATGAATTTTTAAAGACAGTATCTATGTTCTTATGTATATATGAGACACAGAACATGGTTATAAACACACCTCAAGCCTGCTGTCACTATCTTAGGATGAAGGACTGCTGTAATATATGGTTTGTTTTCCTCTCCTAAAGAGCCAGAGGACCTATGTTCAGTGTCTATCAGTTTGTCTCTTTACAGTCCTTAAAATAATATACATATAAAGGAGGCGACTGAATGAAGTGCTTCACAGAGCCTTGTTTCCAGCTATAACCTAAATGAGTTTTGCACATGAGCGGAATCATTTACTGCTTATTTAACTTTGCAAGTGCTTTGGAAGACCTCTTGTAACACTGACTTTTCTCTGCTTGGCTGATGCTCTGACTGCCTCAAGTACTTTCCCTCTGCACAGTCACAAAAAGGGACGTGGTCTTCTGAGTTTTATGGCCATTGAGCAAGTGTTATCAAGACAGCACTGTAGGGCAGACTTCTCAGTCTGCAAAACCTCTCCACCAGCCTGGTGCTATCAATGCCAAATGGAGTTTGCTCAAAGCAGCTCATGCACATAGCACTCAGAGAGCCCAGTGCTGCTGTAAGTTGTTGAAGCGCTTTCATCGCTGCCCTAACAGCAGGCTTAAACCACCGGAGAGTATAGGCTCCTAAGCAGTGTGCCAAATATGAACACGAACTCAGAGATTTTTGCTTTTTTCTTTTCTGTAGCCTCTGAGACTTGTCACATCCCCGCCTGTAGTGCCCAAGGGTTGCACACTTTTAAATTACACTCCTAGTAACCATGGTGAAATGCATGGTCCCATTTCTTATGAATAAAGCCCTTCCTGAACATCTTCTAATGTGACCGCTCATGAGCAAAAACTTATTCTTTGACTTTCTTTCCCTTCCTGCTCTCAGTTTTGATGCATCAGAGCCACATGGAAAAAAAATCCAATATTGCTCATGGGGTCATGAGGTGTAAAACTGCAATTAGTGCAGAGGTCAGTCCATACAATACATTCACATATTCTTGGCTAAAATAATCCCTTTTCCTTTGAGCGTGTTCATGCTCAGGAATCTAGAGGGCTTTTTTTTTAACATCTTTGTGTTCATTACAGATCTCAAATTTCGGGTTTGCTCTTGACTCACAATTTCTATTCACAGGTCAAATATTCAGCTCTAACAGCTTCACCACCAATCTCTTACAGACACTCTGTGTTTCCCTTTTAATTCTCCCTCATTTACCCAATTAGCATTCTGCTAATTAAACACCAAAAGTGCCTTTACTTTCTTCAGAAAAACACATTCCTGCTTAACCCTTGATTTATACACGTAACTCTGTAGGCTGTTTCAATGAGATTAGAATTTGCACATAGTTTTTGTTCCTGAGTTTTAGATATTATCCCAAGGAAATGTTGCAGTATAACATCAGACTTGCTGTCTGCCATTTATACTGGAGTTTTGCCTAGCATAGTTTGACTGCTGAGATAATTAATAGTCCTTAGTAACCACGATTCCCTGGCTGTGAACTTCAAAGACAGCAGTAGTTCTATATTCTTTCTGTGACTTGAAATAGCAGATAGTTATTATAACATTACATGATTTAGAAGTTGGGGGCTGTCCAGGAACCATTAATTGAAGCTAGATAGACAGTCTCTACCAAATCTACCTTGAGCCAAGCTTTGTATGGGGAAAGGATTATATGATTTTTCTAATTTCCTCTCCATTTCCATCTGCACTCTGTTGAATTCAAATTATTGTATTATCCAGCTTACTTTACAATACATTACTGTGCATCTGTCCCAGAACCACACAGTGTGTAACAACTTCCAGCTGAGGGCTCTGCCTTCCACTGGGCTCACACAGCTCCTTTTGCACTTCCTGCTCAGTCTGAGACAACACTAGGATCTGTGCCTGTGTGAAAGCACAAAAGCGTAGTATTTCAAGTCCCTCCACAGGTCTTCAAAACCACTGACAAATACCGCAATGTGTTTAGTTTCTGTTCTTCTGCCTCTTCATATATGTGCCACATACTTAAAGAATACAAACCAGATATTCTATAATAATGTGAGATACAGCAATTAAAGCACCTCTCTATGGCTTCAGAACTGTCGGTATGTATTTCTGGTTTGCTCTTGTGCCAAAATTTGCTGCTGCTCCATGCATATGTACATGGCTTTCTTCTCCTCCGAAGCTAGATGCCAAACAAACAAGACATCTGCATTGCCCAGGTTGTGGTACAGACTGATAGAGGAGGCTTTGCAGGCACTAGGCTGTTCTGTGGCCCCAGCTGTCTGTGTCCTGTTGTAGGACCAGAGCATGTAGCCTCCTGCAGTCCTTATAAACGACCACCTGGTCGGCAATTTCAGTGCTTACTGCACCACTAGCTACAAAAGCCTGATGTATCTCAAGACCATCACTCCATTGCACCAATGAGATGTTGAAATGTCTTCTACAGAGAAGCACAATATGGCACACTGTGTGTGTAAATAAATACTGGTGAATCCAAAAAGGAGGAAAACATTATAAGGCTTTCCAGAAAACCAAATATATCATTTCACCCTTTCTGTCAAGACACTGATGTGAACTTGAAAATGGCATGAACCCCTGGTCACAAGAAACAAAAGCTTTTCTCATTTTGCAGACCAACTTTCCCCATGATTACAAAACAATACAGAATTAAAGTCCTTATCTTCTCCTACCTCCCACTGCTGCCCCTTGGCTGCAGGCTGTACCATCTCCACATTCTCACTGTCTCAAACCCTTCACTTGCTTTTTGGTGAACTGCTTCTTCACAACACCCCTGCCAGGAACATAAACACTAATACACCCAATCTGCAGGCAGGGAGACTGAACAACTTGCTAAAAGATGTATGCTACATTCATAGAAGAAAAAGGCAGGGAGTTTAGGTACTCAGGTAGCTAGGCTACAGCCCAATCCTTTGAGTGCACCATTGACTTCATCTTCCACTTAACTGTAGCTGAGTTCACAAAGCTTTGTGAGCACCGCTGTGCTTGTCAGGAGATACTTCAGTGGACACAGACACTCTTCCCTAAGCTTCCCTGAATTCCTGCAAGAGGGGGGCAGAATTCCCAGGCCTACCACTATCTGATTTGCAGAGATGGATGCATATACCTCTAGAATATCTGAACCAAGTTAAGATTATAAACTCTTCTTGCCCATTATTAGACTTGAACACAATCCATTTGATTTTTCATAGAGGACTGATAATGCCAAGATATTAAAAGATACTTCATGTCAGTGTTTCTTCCAAGGCTGCGCACAACAGTATGCTAGCTTGACTAACCCACTTTCAAGCCATGGCCCTAGTCTGATCCAGGATACTGATAAGCCTACAAGAACAAGTTGGCCTGGTATCTCAAGAAGGCACACTGGTGCCATTGGGCTGCAACATGTCCCTTTTTTTATTTTGTAAACAAGAGAACGTGGCTAAGGCGGTACATGGTTCATTAATAGGCATATCGTTACCTAGTACTGCATACTGCATAGAACTCTCTGAACACACATTTGAAGAAAATATTATAAGCCAGAAAAGGCTCCTTGTTGCAAGAAGCTCTCATTGTAAGTAAATGAATCTTGATATAAATTCATGTCGATATAAATGCATTAGTTGACTCTCACTCCCATTTTATTCAGCAGACACAAAGACTACTGCACTTATACAGCTGCCCCATAACTATTCTTCTGATCTATGTACATTTGTACCTCAAATATGAGAATTTATCTGAAGCTTACAGCTAGTTAGTCACCAGTTTATAAAGTTTTTCACCCAGCTGAAGAAGAATAGCATCACATAACTCAGGTGACCAGGTGGAAAAAAACATTAGGTAGTGTTTGATTTATAGCAAATCCAACAGCTGCAGTTTTTTAGACAAATGATTCCCAGCACAATTACAATTAATGAATGAAGGCACAAATACCACAATAGGTGAAGCATTTTGTAGAGGAGGAAAAAAAAGAAAAAAAAAGGAGGCTAAATTTATTTAAAATAGTGCAGCCAGCCCTTTAAAATGTAAACATCCAAGTTGTCACCAAAGCAGCAGAATTTCCTTTTCTTAGACCTTTCATGAGGCTCAAACCTCAAGGTTTGCTTACCATTTAACATATTCCACATAGGTTTCTTCATCTGGAAGACTGTTACTACTTACATTCCCAGTGCATTTGAGATAACTGAGCAGTTGCTTTTCTCTGAGACATTTAAAAAAAAAAAAAAAAGTAACATCATTACTTCATCTCTTTACTGTAAAACCCAAAGGAAATATTTCAAATATATAATTTATTGAATCAAAAATGAAAAAAAAAAGCACATTATGCTTTTGGAAACAAATTTTCAGCTCTTTTCTCAGATGGATTCATCAAAGACATATCAAGGGGCTTTGGGAGGAGTTATAGGAGTTTTTGGTTTTATACTATTAAAAGTCAATTTTCTCTGTGTTTGCAATTGATTTAATGTAGCCTTTAGGATTTTTGATGCACAATTTCAATTCTCTGGAGAAAGCATGGCTATTTAAATAATCTAAATAGGACTAATATGTTTCCTTAATCTTAGTTGCTTTTTTTTTGTTCATAAGAATTCAAATAAAATGTACAAAATACTTTTTCAGTCTTTATGGAACTGGATGTTATCTGTAATTCATGGCAAACTTAGCTCAACTGACTCCAAACAGCAGTCTAGTGTTCATGGTCAGCATCAGACATTTTAGTTGAAGAAACCATATGGTAAACCCCAGAAAAAAAAAGTTTCCTCCTAATCTCCAAGTCAGAGATTAGGAGGGCTCAGATCTCCTTCTCAGCTTTGTGTTTCAGTTGTTCACAGCTATCACTGTGAATAGCTTCATTGTCTGCACCCAGATCCTTTAGAAATCCTGCTGAAGTTTCAAAAGGAGTCACATTGCCTGGCAATGAGGTCCGCTCCACTCACCACTGCCAGCACATACCAAGTCAAAAAGAACAGGTATTGAACTGAACCCACATCTCCATCTCACTGACTGTCCCCTTGTTTTTGAGTGAACAAAAAGGTGATTTCTGAATAGGAGCTGAAGATTTCACTCCAAAAGATATTAAAGATGTGATACAGAGCTACTATCCAATATCATTTCAGGTGAAAGTACGCTGAAATAATAGTAAAATCATTAAGATTTCAGTGCATGTGCCCTTTTTTTCCCTAGCAGGGGAATCCAGATACTTCAGGCTCTTTAAGAAAAGAGACAGTAAAAGGTGAATGACAAAAGCTTGAGCAAAGGGTCAGTGGCAGGTCCCCGGGAATGATTACCTCTTTGAAATCCAGGCAGCAGGGGATGCAAGGTGTCAAAGGCTGTGCAATCACCTCTGCTGAGTATCTAATCACCAATGGGTCTGATCAGTGAGAACATGAGGTGAGGAACCAGGAGAGGTCACTAAGCAGAAACTACAAAGTGAATCACTTTGCTTCACACAGAAGAGAAAAAAAAAAAAAAGAAAGAAAGAAACCAAAAAACTCGCAGCCTACAGAAACTGCTGGTAAAGGAGATGGGGAAAACAAAGAATTAGTAAAACACCTAGGAGGGAGAGCAAAGAAATAAAAATGACAACAAAGATGATCTAAACACTTTTGCCAGTCTGTAGGAGCTCACTGACTTCAGAGACTTCCTAGTTTTTCACAGAAGCTGTTTTACCTGATGTCACAGAGTCACTGGGGTACATAGGAAGGAATAGGTCATGGGTTACCATCTGGCCCTGAAAAATAAGAAAATGGCACAGAAAGTGTCAATTACAAAATATGCAAGTGTCTTTTCAAAGAAGCAGGGAGGGCAGATGGGAGAAACCTCACTAAAACACAGGGTGTGTGATCACCCAGGGGCAGGCATGGTTTCACCTGGGTGAGGGGCCCTGCCTCACCGGCAGTTAAAGTACTTCACTGACCAAGAGTGCTGCAAAAAGCGTCACTCCTGCCAGCTCTTTGGTATCTGCCCAAAACTCACTGGGAGAGGGGAAAGTGTGCCTGTGCTTCAGCAACCTCAGTGCAAATTCATGTCACACCTCAGCTCCGCTCTTTCACTGGCTTAAAGGACCACATAGCTCTATTCACTGATGAGATGGAGGCGTGCTTTCCACTCTGTCTACATTGCTACCTGCTGTCAGGGAATGAGTGGCTATGGATCCTATGCAACTTCGAGATAGTAGCAGTTTAAAATTCATTAACATTATTATGATAAACCGTAAGATCAGGCTGTATGATTATATAGCAATCCTTAGTCAATAATCAGTTATGATCTATATAGTGATTTAGGTAAGGATTCAGCAAAGTTCTCTAAGCAAATCACATACAGAGATATACAGATATAGATGTTAACCTATGATTAAGATGTTTGCTTTTCTGCAGATTATAGTAAACTTTGGTACCAAATGATCTTTAGGATTTTATGAAACTCAGTCATAGTGAATTACTCACATCTCCCTTTGTCAGCTTTTACAAGCAGACGGTCTTTTCCTTTGTTGGCCTTTACAGGTGGACAGTCTTTCTCTTTATCAGCTTTACAGGCACACAGACAGAGCCTGGCCTGCGAGGCATCTTAGCTTGGGGGAACATGCTGAGTCACAGCCCACTGTGGTCCCAGAGAGCTGCAAAGGGGCTCACTTAGACTATCCTTTATATGGGGTAAAGTGGTTGGCTTGTAGTCAAATCACATGTGATGGCAAGGCAGGCATGAGACTCCTTGTACTTACAACTTTCTTTGATTCTTGATAAGTGTGTTTTGGAAAAGCCACCTGTTCCTTATGCATTAATCACGATTGGTGTTCCAAACAGCTGTATTGATGGCCACTGTATCACTCCGCTAAACTGTGAGTGTTCAGAACAGGTCAAAATTAGAGGAGTTGCTGGCCCAGCTATGGCTCAGGCTTTTACTTCCCCCAGAACCTGCACCAAACCAGCACCAGTTTAGTCAAGGAATCTTGCAAGATGATTGACTTTGGTTATTGTGCTTCTCTGGTTTTGGCCATGATTTTGTCAGGTATTTCTGGCTCCTTCCAGAGCAGGCTATGATCCAGGCAGCAAGAGTTTCCCAGGCAGCAGGAGTTTCAGGTATGGTTAGGGAGCACCTAATCATCCACTCACTGTACCATAACCAGGACAAGAAAGTACCAGATGTCCAAACTCACTGCACTTGTAGCCAAAACGAGAAGATGTTGTTGGCTGGTCATGACATTGCAACGTGGCCCAGGAGGCCTGCACCACCACACCTGCACAGTGCCATCCAACAAACATCTGTACCTGGCAGATATGGGGATGCACATCCTTAAGTATCACCATTAGGTCCAACAGAGCACTACATGTTCCTGTGTTTCCAGGAACTGGTTTAATAGATGGCAGATGTGCTGGTATAATGCCATCACACGGTGAAGGCAGGGAGAAGAGGGTGGATGCTCTACAGGGACATGGCCACATCCCTACCATATGGTTCAGGATGTCCCCACACTGGGAGGGACAGGGCTCATGGGAAAGAGAGGCTACAGGTCTCTTCCCTGCCTCATGCTAGGTTATAGCCCCTCACACTTTGTTTTCCTTCATAAGGAACGAGCAGATAGCAGTAACTTAAAATATGCATAGGAAAGAATTGGTTTTCCAGTAGATTGGCATATTTGTGGCTGGGGGGATTTGGGAAAGCAACACATACACACATATGAGCACATGCACTCCAGTCTTGTAGCCGCTGAGAATTACATTTCCAGGATTAAAATGGAAAAATGCAACTCTATTAATGATGGTCACAGGTTTTGCTCTATATTCCTAGATAAACCTGGGTAACCACAAGATGTCCTCCCTCTTATTGTTAAAGGCCATATTTACCATGATCTATGGCAAATTTAGAAACAAATCCCCATACAACAAGATGGATACCTACCTCTGAATCGCTCTTACCTTACCATGTTTCAGCAAATGCACTGATGTGTAAAGGTACCTAATACCTAATTGGATGTTTATCAACACAGTATATAGGCAGTACCATTGGCTTTTCCCAGTTACAAGTTGCACATTTGTTTCACAGTGTTTTTGCTACTTGTATGACTGCTAAAACTCTATGTTCAGGATAATGAGGTTTCTAGTGGTTTTGAAAGTTATTTAAATGCTGATTTCAGAAGTACTGTTCATAACCTCTGTTAGGTCTGCAGAGAAAGCACAATTACCAAGAGGTTTATACCAGCATAAAGAGCTTTGTTGAAGCATTGCATTCAGAGTAAAAATTTGCCATTCATTTGACTAGAATCCCATAAAACACTGACCTAACTAAAAAGCAACCTGAAGCACAATAAACTAACACACAGAGAAAAGTATCTCAGTTAAAGGCAAACCACAGGTTTGGAAGAACCATAGGTTTAGGAAGAACCATTTAAGGTTCTTCTTCTCTCATTTCCTACCATTGCCCTTTGAGTTTAGGAAACTTTCCACACCAAGTTTAGTTTCAATCCAATTCAAAAGTACCACTGCAAATGGAGTTTGCTATTCAGTAAGCCTGTTCCTGCATGGTTGCAGGGGCTGAATCAATGAATCTTTGTTTCCTGTTTTCTAAAAAGCAAAGGTCTGTAGCCGGGTATGCTTGATGACACCGTGTAAGTCACCCGGGCTGTTGGATGACACCATGTAAATCATCTTTCTCTGCTTCAGATTCCCACCTCTCTTTGTCTTCATTTCCTGAGTCTGGTGTGGTATTCATTGTGTTTGGTATTTAGCTCTGATGCACTTCCTACCGGGATACTGTGCTGAAATCTTGCTGTCTATCAAAGACTCTGAATCACAGAAGGGTTGAGGTTGGAAGGAACATCTGGAGATCATCCAGTCCACCTCCCCTGCTCAAGCAGGGCCACCTAGAACCAGTCACCCAGGACCACATTCAATTGTGTGCTGAATATCTCCAAGGAAGTAGACTCCACCACCTCTCTGTGCAACCTATGCCAGTGCTCAATCAACTCCACAGGAAAAAACTGTTTCCTGTTGTCAGAGGGAAACTCCTGTGCTTCACTCTATATGCCCATCACCTCTGGTCCTGTCTCTGGGCAACAGTGACAAGATCCTGGTTCTGGTTTTTGCACTCTGTTGTGCCAATTCAGCCATCATCATTTTATGCTGCCATCAGTTGCCTGATCACACAGGCCAACACTGAACTCAGCAACATCCC
>JAVSBS010004649.1:0-41860 GCA_033124195.1 Coracias cyanogaster
TAGAATGTCTTAGGTTGGAAGAGACCCTAGAGATCATCTAATCCAACCTCCCTGCCATGGTCAAGGATGCCTCTCAACTAGACTAGATTGCTCAAGGCCTCATCCAACCTGGCATTGAACTCCTCCAGGGAGGGGGCACCCACAACCTCTCCAGGCAATCTATTCTAGAGTCTCGCCACCCTCGTACTGAAGAACTTCTTCCTAAAATCTAGTCTAAACCTACTCTCCCGCAATTTAAAACCATTTCCCCTTGTCCTATTGCTGGACACTCTTGTGTCCTTCTCCAGCCTTTCTGCAGGTTCCCTTCAGGTATTGGAAGGCAGTTACAAGGTCACCCTAGAGTGTTCTCTTCTCCAGGCCGAACAATCCCAGTGCCCTCAGCCTATCCTCATAGCAGAGATGCTCCAGCCCTTGGATCATTTTTGTGGCCCTCCTCTGGATTTGTTCCAACAGATTTATGTCCCTTTTATGGTAGGGACACCAGAACAGGATGCAGTATTCGAGGTGGGGTCTCACAAGAGCAAAGAGGTGAATCACTTCCCTTGATCTGCTGGCCACACTCCTCCTGATGCATCCCAGGATACGGTTGGCCCTCTGGGCTGCATGAGTGCACCACCAGCTCATGTTGAACTTCTTACCAACCAACACCCCCAAGTCCTTCTCTTCAAGGCTGCTCTCAACCAACTCTGTACCCAGTTTGTAATTGTGCCTGGGATTGGCCTGACCCAGATGCAGGACCTTGCACTTGGACTAGTTGAACCTCATGCAGTTTGCACTGGCCCATTTCTCAAGCCTCCTCTGGGGCTCAAGTTTCCCAGATCCAAGCCTAAAGATCAGTGTCTCCATTCTCTGAGGCCCCAGGAAACCTATCATCCCAGCCAGCTACCAAGTGAGGTCAATGTCACCGCAAAGAGATCCCTGCAGGGCAGTTTCATTCTCTGAAGTAGACAGGTATTGCATATTCTCATCAAGCTGCATTGACTCCTGTTTAGAGGTCCAAAACCAAATCATCCTGGTGGTCTCTGACTCTGTGGTGGGATCAGCATGTTTCCTGATTCTTCAAAAGGTGTTTGCCCCATGTTGGGCTGTGTCACCCCTATCCTATTAGCAGCTGATGGGCTGGAGACTGGTGCTGCGTCACAGTGCTTGTCCAAGCTCATTCTCCAGTAGTCTGGCGTAGTCCAGTATGCCACGGCATACTTCCTGTGGACTCCAAACCACCTTGGCATTCTTGGGAATCACAGGGATCAGCTGCCAGAGCTTCCTCTACACCCTCCCTTGTCTAAACTGCAGATTTCCTCCCAATTACAGCCACTCCACCAGTGTGACTGCCCACGTGGAGACTCCTGTGCTGACAGGAAATCTTGTTTAGATGGAGGAGCTAAACCACCATGCGGAATGCCATTCCCTGAGTGGACCTAAGAGTCCTAGTACTGGCACAGGTATTCCTGCTCCTAGCATGGGCGCTCCCAGCATGTCACCTGCTGGCTGGTGACACCCTGAAGAGGCTTAATTATCATGCCATGAGCCCACATTATTACACCAGCAAACTGCAGCCCATACCCTGCCCAAACCCACCATTGTAGAAAATGAGCAGGGTAACCACTGGAAATACATAGATTGAGAGTTTACTGGGGCACTGAGAGAAAACAGGCTTTCACTGTCTCAGAACAGTAGGCATATGGTTGATTTGTAAAATGTTAATTAGAACTGTATTCTTGAAAAGCACCAAGCAAGGGGTGTTTGGTTCTGCAGCCCACAACTATGAAAGAAGTATGTAGATAAATAGTGAGCTGCTCTTATGAAAACTGCTGTTTTGCTCCATGTAAGAGAGCACACAGCAGCAGTAGCATAGGGATGAGCAAGATCTGTGATAATAAGAGCTTTCTCACCAGTGAACTGCATTTCAAACTGGTATAGTAAGGAATATCTACTAATACATAAGTAACCTCTGCTGCCACCTAGCCAATAATCGAGGTAGCTACCACAAGCTTCATCTCAGGTAACATGCCGCCTTTCACCAGAATTGGTAGAATATTGTAATAATTATGAGTGTTTTCCAGAGTTCTAGGTTGTGAACATAAGGTTGAAACAACAAAATGATCACATAGGAAATATTGCAGTTTCATGGTTCAGCATGTACACTGTCATCCCATCGTTTCTGGTCCAAGTGGGCAGCCTTCATCTGAAGTGCAGTTGGAGGGATAGCACAGGGGATAACTCTGTAACACATATATTTTCTTCCATGAAGGAGCCTAGTTATCTATTCTACCTAGGAAAGGTTGTGGTCTCCCACACTGATGTTTATATTTCTATGCTTCTACTTTTCTTGTCATAGACACAAAGTACTGAGCATCTGTTAGCTTAGAGAACAGTCTTGCTCTTTCCATGTGTAGATGAAAACCACTATCAAGAATCTAGCCTGAGTATTCCAAGTCCAGCTTTACAAATCCATACAGAACACACTGAAAATATGGATATTTAACATTACAACTAGCTTTGTATGGTCTTATCCTATTTTCTTCAAATTATGTTTTAGATATGCCACTCCACAGAAGTGTCTTATGTTCTTGGAAAAAAAACCAAATCAACCCACAGGCTTTTGAAGCACCTATCATCAAATCCTCATAAATATCCTACAAAGCAGCTGGGAAAGACATCCCCAGTTTGATCTTTATCAGACTGATAAGCTGTTCTTTTAAAAAGTCTAATGCAAATGATTTCCAGGGCTTCCCATCTAGGTCAGGAGCCTTTCAAAACTTGATTAAAACATTCTATTTCCCCACTGACTTGAGGATAACAAATGGATGAAAGTCTGCACATAATGTTTTCTTTCTTCAACAATTCTTTAAATTTCATACGTATAAGTGGAGGTCTAGAGCCTAGGATTGGAGGATGGGCAAACAAATGAGTTAAGGTAAGTCAAGGTATATCTGTTTAAAAAGACATTAAAAGACATTACTGCAGTCCCTAATGGTATTATTGCTGTGCCCCATCAGTACCATGCCCCACCAGCAGCGTATTTGCATGGGGAGAACTGCAATTATTTTCTCCCAGCTTCAAATGCATGCGTTTAGACCCTTCTCACCCTTCATCACACAGCTGCGTGGACTGCTTGTTTGAGTGTAGCGGCAGCAATACAGTGCACCCTAAGGTTCTGAGCTCCATCCTTCCATTGTTCTCTCCATGCCTTCACATCCCCTCCATAGCTAATATCAGGAACAGGAATGTACTTATTCTTTAAATAATTAAATAATCAATGAAGGCATAAATGCAGCCTTGAATAATGCCTCCCAAAGGCCAAAGGACATCCCTGAGGAATGCCTCCCAAAGGACATCAACAGTCCTTCCTCACAAACACTTAGGCAAGGAATTTGGTTCATGGCACTGTGAAACTTTCCATCATTTTGCCATATTTCTGAAAAGCAGAAAGGATAGTGTCTTCAACAGAAAAAGTATGTTTGCCAGTACAGATCCCCAAGTCTCTAATTTGAACAGCATCCTAGTACATGTAGTGGACTAACCAACTAATGTTTTATTCAAATCTGTTAGAACCCCTGGATGAGAAACACTGCCAATAGTATCTACTACATGTTGCTAATCCACTCATTCTGGGCAGAAAAGAAGGGTAAGCCAGCTCAGTCTGCTATTTTGCCCTATTAGACAGCCCTCTAATTAAACATGAGTATACCTCCAGGGATCCAGGATCTGTCGCCAAAGTTCTGTGAGCCAGGTACACCAGCTCAGATCATTCAAGGTATCTGGGGAGCTGCCAACAGATCTGGGCCTTGGCCTGTTGTCTGAAGCATCTAGAATGACTTGAACCCTGATGGCAAGGTCTGAATGAGGTAAGTATTGAGCTTCAGTAGTCAATATTTTCCTTGCTTCAGAACAGATCAGCTTTTCCCACAGCTACCTTACTGCCCCAAAATAACAGTGATATATTTGCACCAGCTTGGAAGCCCAAGTACTAAGCCCTAAAAAGGGACATAAAGTGCTGATTGAATCTTCTGTGCAAAAGCTACGTTATTATCTCCAAAATATAACACTATCACCTCTGAAATGAAAACTACCCTAGGAATTATTCCATTTCAGAGGATTCTTTATTGCACCCAGACTCTCACAGTTCTTGGTGGCATAGCTCTGCCTTTCTAGTGTTGTCTATATATCATTAGAGCAGAAGACAGCCTACCAATTTCAGTTCACTGATTTTCTGTCCTGGATAGCAATAGTTGGTGTTGCAAAGCACAAAAAAAGTTCAAATAAATCTTGCAAATGTAATCCTTTTGTATAAGAAGAAACCAGACAAGTTGCACTGCATTGATCCACACTGGTAGAAATGGCACTCAAGGTTTACTGACGGGGGTTTGCAGTAAAAACAACTAATTCTTAGTGCTTTCTTTAAATTGTTATTGCTTAGTCATCACAGGATTTTTGGGGTGATGAAGAAAAGCAAAGATAATTCAAGGCAAACGGAAGAAGGTGTGCCCATAAAAAAAAAGCCTTCTGTTGTCATTTAACATATATTTCCAAGAAAACTAAAAATTTTGCTCTCTTTCCTTGCTCACAGTCTTACTTTGTCATACCTAATGACAGACAGTCACAATGACTTTATGATGTTTGCGTGCTCAGAACATATCCACGCAGAAGAGAATTAGGGTTTAGACACCACAGCCAGTACATTGTGCCGAACTGCAGAGCTAAGCTGTTTATCTCAAATCTCTCCACATTATTTTCAAACACTGACTAGTCTCTTAAAAATCACTAGATACAAAATAAGCATTAAGGATGGCATGATCTGAAAACACAGGCACAGACAGGTGAATAATTTGGGAGTATGACCAGATTTTAACTAAGTAGTGTACCTTTTTCTTTGATGGCCCTCAGCATTTTGCAGCTCCACCACCGTAAATGTTTTTCTTTGAAGTAATAAGGTGGAGAGAGATGGGAAAAGGCCTAATTTTTCATTCTGACTGCTGCTAATGTGAATTAAGGAATTTAGCTGATGGGAATTAGTGCTAATACAGTTTGTTAACTAAGAAAAGTGCTAATTAGAAATCCTTTTAAACTTGATCTCTGTAACTGATATAATGTAAACACTTCCTGCATTTATTTGCTTAAAGCTTATTGAATCCATATGAATGGCTGGTCACGGCAGAAGCTGCACTGTGTTGACGATAAGATGTTACCAATTCTTTGCAACTTTTACTTACTACACAACACCTGTCTGTAGTAAGTGAAGCTTTTACGTTAAAGCGGGTGTTAGCATCTGATAGGGATGAAAATACTGCCTACCTTTCCTAAAATGATTTCATTTGCTCTTTAAATAAATAATTAGTTTTCTGATGATTTAAAATTAAATCTGTTCTGCTTCAAATAGCTAATTTAAGAAATGCAGGAAATCTGATAGAGCCTTGGTTTTGCTGTCATTTGCAGAAACAAAGACAGGACAAATCTTTTCAACTTCCCATGTTGTTAAGACATACTAAAATCCTGCACATAGGATACAGAAGCAGACTTTGGGGGTCAGGAAACTGTCTGGTTTTGTGGTTACTTTGCATAACTGCACAGTGTCCATCCAAAGAAGCTGAGGAATAACACTCCATTACAGACCGTTCCGCAAAGGTAAGACACATTTCACAATACTTTCCATCTTGGTATCAGTATTATATCGGTAGGATGGTGCAAGATGAGACCCTGATAGGCAGAGACTGCTCACAGCTTGTGCATTCCCGTCACCTGGTTCTCACCCTGCTTTTCCTCATAATAGCTGGGGCTACAGCACTTGCAGGGGGCACTGTATAGGTTCAGGGTTAGATCCTGATGGCCCTTCAGGAATACGTAAATTCCCAAATGATCTACAGGAGTTTCTACAGGATGGCTGGCCAAATTTTAGGTTGTGAACTCAACGCATTAACTATTGCAGTACCCAGCCTTCCCATATTCTTTTATTTCATGTGTTGCCTAGGAAGTGGTGGTACTGGGGCACTGATGAGGGAGAGGGCCACGTCTGTATAAACTGGAGTGCTGTGCCAGGTGCTTGCAGGCTGAGGTGCTTGGCAGGAGCATTGGAAACCACATGGAGCAGGTGCAGCTAGAACCAAGGACTGGCAGGAGAGTCCTTCAAATGTGAAAGAATTGGTCCTGCTGCTGATGGGAGATGCTGGCTGTGAGTCTTTATGGTACCACAGTCTGCTGAAACAGGCAGGGGCATGTGTGGGCCAGGAGGAAGTATTTCAGGGCATCAGGGTCTAGCTTTACTTTTGGGGATGCAGAATAAGAAAAGCTTGTGAAGCAGGAACGATGCAGGTGGGAAAATGAGAAGCACAGGATGCTGTTCTGATCTGAGGTAAGGAGACAATAGTCAGGTGTGGTCTGGGACCCCAGTGGGTGGACCGCATCCCTTGGTGGGCGGACCTGGGACATCTAGGGGGCGGATCGCGACATCAGGCATGACAGTATTTGGGGATATAGTCCTGGAACTGGAAAGTTTAATCATGGCTGTTCTACAAAGTAGATTTTAGGCACAAGGATTACTGAGAGTGACAGATGCCAAAAGAGGGCAGTCATTACTCCATGTACCTCTTTCCATAACCTACTCATTGAACTAGATCTACTGGGGGGTGTATGTGCTCAAGGAAATACACTGGAAAGAAAGGAGGGGGAAATAAATTTGCAGCAATAGTTTCACAATAATATATATTGTTGCAATTCAGTTATTCTGCAATTGGACATCACCCTCAGAAAATTCAGTTAAAACCATTCAAATACAAGCTCACAAAAATTAGGATACCAAGGCCAAAGAATTACAGTTCTAGCCATTTAATTACTCCAATTCCAGTTCAGATTGCATGTATTTTTATAAATAATCTCTTCTCCTTTAAAAAATAAACAAGCACACCACGTATTTACACCACTTATTATCAATATTCTCAGTGTAACCTCTGGCATCCATCTCAGGTCTGTTTACCCTCCATGGTGTTCGTGTTTGTTTTTAGTGGATTAGAAACTTTTTTTTTTTTTGCACCAGAAATGATACAATGTTTCAGATTCCACTTATTTAGATTTTGCTTTGTTTGGCTGTTGAGAACAGTTAGTGGTTAGTGCTCAGCACTACTGTGCAAGACTCCCTCTCCTGAGGTGGTAAGAGCGAGGAGTGCTACAGAAGCAGGTCTCATGGAGGACTCTCTAACCTTAGTGAAACTACTCCTTTTGTGCCAGAAGAAATCAGGCAGTGATACAGAATTCGAAAGTGCGGGAGAACAGGGTGGAGGTGGGGAGTCTGGCTTTCTGGAAGGGTGGGAAAATGTTTGCTTTGGATTTATTTCTTTAGGGAGAAGAATAAGACCTTGTGATCTGTTTTGGAAAGGGGCAGGAATAAAGCCTGAAGTATCTGAAATTGGACTTTTTTTGCTGACTGGCAGCACTGAACTGCTTCCAAAATTCAGTTACCTAGAGACAGTAGAACTACAATACCAAATGCAGAGGGAGTCTTTCTTTAAAGAGACTGTTGCACAGCATCCAGATGGAATTTGGAAGTCATTTTACTGACAGATGATAATGGATTTCATTTTGAGCTTTGCCAGGAATCCTTATACCATTGGCTATAGAGAGGAAAAACCATTCTCCTCGCACATGCATGCACGTGGGAGAGGGCAGACTACGAAAGCATCTTTTCCAAAATTAAATGCAGGGCCTTGTAAGGTTGTTTTTTTTTTCTCCCCAGTAAAACAAAGTTGGTGGAGACTCTTAAATGTAAACTTATTTGTATGTATAAAGGAAGTTTGATCTGTTCTGTGTGTTACGCTTGTGATAAACAACAGAGGCTACATTCATTTCTAATTCAGCTTGACAGGAAATATTTCAGCAAAGTAAAAAACAATGACTGGCTAGGCCAACACCAAATGCTAGAGCTGGAGGCAGAGGGGAATATCTATAACTTGCTTTGATTTTGGCCACATTATTAGATGGACAGCCTTAAATAGATTAGGTCTATTGATCTGTACATGTAGTGGCCCAGCTTCGCAGGACAAGCCTTGCCACGTGGCAGATGGACTTGACTGAACTGTATTGTCTTTACAGTTAGTCTATTCCCTTTCTCTCTAACCACCCCTGCATGTTCTCACAGTTCAGCAAGTATCTAGCAACGCTTATCTTATTAGGAAGGCCTGTTACAATCTGAGGAGGAGAGTTTATTTTATTGTTTCATATGGTTAGAACTCACCTAATTAGAAATTATTGAGCTTTGGTTCTAGAAAAACTATAAGCGCACCACGCCACATTCAGAAGGTAAGTGCATTTATATATTTATGCTCAGCTTAACCTCTGTCCCTTTCAGGGCACATGCACTTACAATTTACTGATTTAGAAATAAGCTTTCTAGATCCTAAAGCCAAGACAGATATTTGGTCTGCATCCACAAGGCCAATGGAGTCCATGTGGGAAGCTTTATGCAAACAATATAAATTAATTTACATACTGAGAAATAATTTATAAGGAAGCATTTGGTGGCCAGAGTAGCAACTGTAGGCAAAGACCTCCTACATCCAGCTTGGTACATGAGCGTTCAGGGAGGCTGTGGAGACAAATCTGTGTAACCAGTTGTGTCCTGGGGGGGTGCAAACTTCAAGCAAAAGCTATTCCCACTCCAGATGCTGCAGTGCTGCAGAGCTATGAAACTGAAAAATAAAGAAAAATGAGTTTTATGTTTTTCCCCTTCTTCCTTTGTGAGGGAAAAACACTGAACAGTGTTCTCTTAAAAAAAAAAAAAAAGTGTACTTTTTAAAAATACCTTTCTTCTTCTTTTAGAAATATAGGGAATATGAAGAACTGTTTTCCTTAGCAGCGCTGAAGGCCATGTTAGCTGTTATAGACAACCTTCTGGAAAGTTTTCTAAAGCAGAAACAGCTTTCTGAAGCCATAATTCAGGAAGCCTTCCCATTTAAAAAACACTTAAATCTTATTAAAGCAATATAAAGCAATTAAGTGTGTTCTTAAGGACTCAGGTAAAGAGGGCTCTGCTCACTTCTCAGCTGAAGGTGAGAAGTTGGTGATTCTTACTGAAAAGATCATTATTTTCCAAATATTTGCCAAGCACTTAAAACAAGCACCTAAATAAAGGCAAGCATGAATAAAAT
Source organism: Coracias cyanogaster (assembly GCA_033124195.1). NCBI lineage: Eukaryota > Metazoa > Chordata > Aves > Coraciiformes > Coraciidae > Coracias > Coracias cyanogaster. The sequence goes on from JAVSBS010004649.1 coordinate 9,138, forward strand.
TAATTTCCTTCTCAGTCAATCAGGCTTTAATTATTTTAGATCCAAAACCTTTACTAGTTCTTTAGCCAACTGTAGTCTTTCAGGAAATATCAAGTAGAGAAGACATGATTTTTACAAGTAGTAATTCCCTTCCACTCCCCACATTTTACTGGAGAACAAGTAAGTACAAACGTTAAGTCACCCTAAAATAAAAGACAATGTTTCTTCTTCCTGAAGCAGGTAAAGAGTATACCTGATTTTTAAATACTCCTTCTATATTATTACTAAAAGCGTGGGCACAAGAACATGTTATGGTGTCTAGCTGCTCCACAGTATTAACTGTGCATGCCTTCTTACCCTGCTGTGTAAATTCAGAATACTCAGACTTGTTAATCCCTCTCCCACAGAAAGGCAAAATACCCTTTATTTACACAGAGTATTACTCAGAATTGCAAGTGTATTGTAAATTCATGGCTTTGGTTACTCCACTCACATATTCACAAATGATGTTTTTTAATAAGGCAGAAAATAAAAGACTGACTTTATGATTTTAAGTTGCCACTCTCCCTGAAAATCTCATCATAAACATTCTTGTTACGCACAAAGTCATCACAGATAGGCCCATTAACTCTTGCACTAATGGTAGATCCGGTTTCGTTACACAGAAATGTCAGGCTTACATTTGCACATTCCTTTTCCGTGCAGAAAGTATGCCAAACTGGGTATTGTCTCTCAGGGTCCTTCATTTGCCTATTCCTCTCATCTGTGGTTTGTGGGTATAGTTGAATTGCATTTAATTCTGCTAATACAAGTTTTAAGACTGCAGTAACTTCACCTTTTAGTTATCAGAAGGAAGATGAAGGTTTTCAGATGGCTTACTGACAACTGGGTGTTTTGCAGTCCAGACCACTTGGAGGAAACAAAGGCTGTAGTTCCCCAGTATTTTTCATTTGTCTCTTTTGTCTGTTGGAGGATTTAACCAAGAGTGATCTGGTCTACAGCTTAGCCTACAAGCATCTTTGGCAGCACAGCTGAATGGACAGGGACAGGCAGCCAAACAGGAGATGTCTTCAACTGACTTCACTACTGGAGAAGCTATTTTAGGACTGTATTGTAGGGCCCTTTGTAATAGGGGTAAATATAATTGCTTTCTCTCCTTTGTTTGGGAGAGCAGTGGGGGTAATTTCAAATGAACTGGTATAAGCTCCTAGTGATCAGCTGTCCTGCTTCAGCTTGACTCACTATCTGCTACAGCTCCCAAAAAGAAACACATTATCTAGATGTGTTTACTAAGACGGTAAGCAGCAGAACAAAACCATTTCCTTCAAATAATCCTTATGCATCCAGGCAAACACACAATAGACAGAAACAGGCCAGTTCATTGTTCTCACAGCTATTGTTCTTGTTCTCAGACCTGTTTGTAGTCTGCCATCAGCCTTGTTGGTTTTTAACCCTCCTAATGTGATCCTGAGCACACAGATCCAGGAGTGGGCATAATTAAGCAGTTTTCATCTTCCACAGACACCATGGTACTGCATATTTCCAGCTATACCATCAGGATCTAAGTGCACAACCACCTCCTGTTGGTTCTCCTGAAGCTTACATACAACCCTGAAAACTGAGCCGTGAAAAATCAGAAGGGTCCTTCATAATAAGGATATTTGGCACCATTATGTGTGCATTCTGCCCCATATCTCTGTCCTGTTCTGCTGCACTGACTGGTGATCCTGCTCTATTCCTCCTTCCTCTGCTGTCCCAGTGCTCCTCAACAGGCACAGGCTGAATATGCAAGACTTCAATGAAGAACAAGGGGATGGTGGGAATGTCACACTGCCTGTTTCTGTGAACAATTGAAGGTTTGTTTGTTTGTTTTTTCTGGACAACAAAAGAAAACCTCAAAAAGAGGAAAATGGACATCAGCCAAGAAACGGGGTGGGGGAAAATGTTTATGGGTGTTGGCAAATCTACTGTGCAGCTTTCCTGTTATAACTACATCACTGTCTGCAAACTCAAGGAAGATACACTTCTGCAAACTAAGATGATGTGAGACTTGCCTGTTACGTGCTCTATGAACTTAAAATCCTACTTCTCCATTAAAACTCTGTAACTAAAGGTGTTTTATTCAGCATATACACTAGGTCAGTATCATCCCAGGATGACGTTCTGACCAAAGCAGTTATGTGCGGCACAGCGGGGTTTTAAGGCTCCGACGAAACTAAAACAAAGATTTGGAGGCTGTGAGCAACCCTTGGTCGGCATAAGGGAGGTGGGGGAAGGGCAGCATGTGGTTTGGGGTATTTTCACCAAATGTTAAATCACACAGAATACTTCACTCGTCTCCAGTGTGAGATCACGACATGACTCCTCTGTAATGAATTCTTTATCTTGGCAGCTCTCCTGCTTTCTCCCAACTGTGCCTCCCTCTCCCCTTCTGGTCCCAGTGCCGTAACATATGGTAGTATTTGGCGAGTGATTTCGGCCTGGGAGCGGGCCCGGCTGCCCACACCTGCGCACCCGCCTCCCGTGGCCTCGCTGCTCCGCAGGCGGCAGCGCTCGGGGTCCCGCTCCAGCGCCGCGGCCTGCGCTCCCTCTTCCGCCCGGGCAGGCCGTGGGCTGGCGCGCTTCGGCAGCGGCCCGGAGGGGCCCGGGCGCGCCGCGCACGCCCGGCCCCGCCGAGCACGCCGACTCCCCCGGGGCGGGCCCACGGTTCGCGGGCCGGAAGGCGTCGCCTCGCGGGAGCCGGTCGCCACGGCGACGCGTGGGGCCGGCCTGCCCGCCGCCCGCACCGCCATGGGCCCGAAGCGGACCAAGACCGGCGGGGTCGCCTCGGCGGGGGCGGCGGTCAGGAGCTGGGAGGCCGCGCTGGTGTCCGCCCACCTCGAGGAGGTGAAGGCAGCCGAAGGGCAGGGCAGGGGCCGCCCGCCCCGGTGTTTGGATATTGGGGCGGGTGGGGGACAGGTCCGAGGCGGCCCCGTTGTCCAAGTGTCGCTTGCTGGGGGCTCGGCGGGGCCTCCCGGGTCGCCCCGAGGAGGCCCGTGAGTCGGCCCAGCCTGCGGCACAGTTGCCCCCTCTTTGCCGCCCGCCCCCGAGCAGCGGCCCAGCGGGTTTCTTGCTTTTCCTCCTCGGCACTTTTCTTTCTGGGGCTCTAGGTGCCAAGTTTCGGCTCGGAGTGAACTTTTTATAAACTGCTGAACAACGAGGTTTGATGGAGGTGCTGACACAGCATTAACTGTAGCGTTGAAAATGTGAGGCTGTAATTTTCCTGCTTGAGTGTGTGCAACTAAAATGCACTTTTCTTTCTTTTTCTTTTTCTTTTTTTTTTTTATTTTACAGCGTGTGAGGATCTAAAAGCATATTTAGGTTTCCAGGTTCTGTGTAAGCAATGTAATGCTAATAAATCTTTCCTTGCAAGAGAGACTTTGGTTTTAAAATAGGGTAGTAGTTTAGCAAACAATAATATTTCTCTAGCATGTGTTTATCTAGCACTGCTTCTGCAAGTGAGATAAATGACTTCTGTGGCTTCCTTGTTTGGTGGGTTGCTGTTGTGCCCTAGTAAAAAAACGAGTATGGTTTTTCTTGTTGTTCCCGTGTTTTGGGGATTTTTTTACATGCAGTTCTGGTTAAGTATGAGGACTTTTTGAATTGAAGGAGGCTTTTGAACTGGCTATTCAGTTTTCCCCAAAATGCCACAGATGTCAAAAAATCTCTTAAATACTTGCTTTTATATTCATTTGCTAGTAAGCATATAGTACAAGTTGAGACGCACAAAATCACTTTTTGAAATAAGCTGCTCAGGTAAGGGTGGTGTTTCCCATTTTTCCCTGGAACACTTTTTTTTTTCAGTAGAGTTCAAAGGCACTTGAGTCCTTCCTTGCTTGTGAATCTTTCCCCTACTCTAGGAGAACCTCCTTGAAGAATGAGAAGGGGTTGGAGGTTCAATCTCCATCTTCTACTCGGTTCCTGACCTTTCTCCCAGGCTTACTAGCAAGGTGCCAATTAGAGATATTTTATTTTTTTTTATGGTGGTGTTTATTGTGGTTGTGGATATTGTCCAGTGAATTCCCTGAACAGAGTGCTTTGTTTACTCTGCTGCTTCTACATGTACATTATTACATTTGTTAAATACAAACCATTATATTGTAGTGTTTTAAAAGGTAGGAAATGTTCAAAATTTAGGAAATGCCAGAATTAGGATTATTCAGGACCACACATTGAGGTAGATGGAAAGAAATGTTGAATATGTTCACTGAATGGGGCAAGAATTCCATAAGAAAATAAAGGTGATCATATAATTTAAAGTTTGTTGTAATGCCTATACCTTGGAGGCTGAATTAATATTCCTTTGTTCCTTAATTCTGGTATTGTCCAACTGTTTTCTGTCCCAGTTAATTCCATATTCTCTGTGCCACTGTAAGCAGGCAGAGCCTTGGGAACATGTGAAAAACTGTCTTCCTACTGCGGTCAGCTTGAACTCAGACTTCTGAGATGCTGGGCAGCCGCTGAAATTTCTAACTACAGGAAAATTGTTATTCAGCTCTTATGGGTAGGAGCATACTTGGTGTAAAACTGTCAAATTGCAGCAAATCTCTTCTGAGCATGTGTGAATCAAGATTCATCAAGTATAGCCAAATGTGGATATACTTAATGTAAATAAACGTGCTCTGTAAAAGCACATCTTTGACACAAGTATGGCTGTGCTGCCAAATTTAGTTCCTTCCTCTTGAACATGGAGGAAATTGGATATCTTAATTACTTAATCACATAGGATTTTTTAGCAAAGGATAAACATGGTTTTTAAAAATCAAATCTTGTTCTGCAAATAGTCTGACCACACTATCCCTTCCCTTTGGCCCCGCCCCAGTAATCTTATAGCGTGAAAGATTTAAACTCAAATATATAAAGGTCAGGAACTGAAAGCTGCCTGTAAAAGAGAGTGTTGAGCAGCTTTAATTGCAGGTGTCACAAAATTATTTCTTACTCCTCAATATTTTATGTGTTATACTGTATGAATCTGAAATTATTTGGGAGATGACAGGAACTTCTATCAATTAAGTACATTTCTCTCTTTGTAATTCATATATAAGGAATTTTTACATCTTATATCAATTTAGAGAATATTCTTTCCCCTTAGTGGAGTCAAAGGGAATTTGCTAGAACTGAGTTTAAATTGTACCAGATAGACCCAGCAGTGAAATTTCACATTTTAATGTGTGTTTATGACTTACAATATTTTATTAGTCTGATCTATGAAAAGGAGTAATTTTACCGGTGGTGTTAAGATTTTTATGGATGGCTGTGCTACCTAAGATATTATTTAAATGGTATTTACTAACCAAATAATTGCTTTTACTGTAAAAACTGACAGACAAGTTAAAAACATGTACAGAGGAAATACAGATTTTGCAGAGCGTCATATTTTATTTTCTATACATCTTTTTTGTTTCTAACATGCTACACAGAAGAACATGGGAGTTGCAAGTTGTATTCGCCTTCGGATATTTATCAAGATATTTTGCTTGGTTTCTCTGCAGAGCTAAATTACAAAAATATAAATAAAGATTTTTAGTTAGTTTTAAACTTTGCATGCTTTAAGTAGTTAAAGGGCAATATTTGCTAAGTTAAAGGTGTGTTCCGGGCAAATATATCCCTTAATTGAAATAACTTATCTATTAATGTTCTTACTAGCTATTATAACTAAGCATAGCAACTGGAAGCCATGTTCTGCTCTGACTTTCCATCTGTATGGCTTCTCTCATTTTATTGGCATTTTAGGGCCTGAAAACTGAACTGAAATAAAACCTTCTAAAACCATTAAAAATGTTCTGAATAGGATGGCTCCACTTCTGATTACTGTGCATACTCCTTCCTCCTCAGAGAGGAATTAACATTCAATTGAGCTTTGATACTCTTTAACCTGCCCAGATTATACAGCAATAGCTCAGGCTTTGAAAATCAGAATCCATTTGTAATATGGGTGTGTGTCGATCAGCAGATAACGAAAGTGGACTTAGAGATTTCTTAGCAGTGATGCCCTACACAGTCAGTATGTTAGGGCTACAAAATTACTCATTAGCAACCATTCCCTGTAATGTCAGCTGTATTTCCTGATTTACAAGCTCCCTCATTGTTGAAAGCCAAGAGTGCTAGAGGTAACATTGCTCTAAGTGTTCATAAATCGCTAATAAATCTCATTATTTCTGAGGCATTACTTAAAAATCAGGAGATTAAAGAACTCTTGCTGTTTGATGCTCAGATGTTTGCAGTTCAAGTTTTCAAATGTTTCTCTTCATTCAGTACAGTTAAATTTGAAATTGTGCTGTAATGAAATGAACCTACTAGTTGTGGTCCTAAGAAGGAAAATTTAAAAAAACACAGCAACAAACCCCCCAAAAAAGAACCTCCTATTAAACACCACAATAATAAGTAATGATGCAAAATGACGAATACTGAGATTACCTGGAAATGAGGGGAGATATTTGTGTGAGATGGCTGCTTGATGCTTTTCCTGGCCAAAGAGATCAGAAACTGCAAAAATAAAGAATATACCTGGCTTGTTCAAATGTGTTCTCTAGAACAGGCTGCCCTTTTATGTGTAGGAAATGAAGCAGAGAAAACAAGATATGTTTAAAAAGGAAACAATTTTGTGAGCTACGTATGTTTTTTTTTCTTTAATGTGAATTAAGAGATTTTTTTAACATACTCCTGCTATTCCAATACTACTGTGACAAATAAGATATGTAGTCTATGTGTATTGTATTTTAATAGTTGGGGAAAAAAAATCACATTACAGAGGGACACAATGGAGGCTTAAGAAAGAAACCAGGAGAAGGTGAGATACCTTCTGTGTTTTGTGAAAACAAGGGGTTTGGAAAACTGCTAGCTGCTTACGTGGAGTATTCAGAGTTAGGTGGATCTTGGTAGAATTGGAGCCTCTTCACCTGAGGGACATGGAAACCTTCTATATAGATGGTTATTTCTAACACTGAGAGAGACTTTGGTGCATTTCTACCCTTGACATGGCCAAGAGGTTTAAAATGGGGGGACGGTGTCATTTGTGACAAAAGATTGTCACTGGATGTTTTCCAGTGAGAGTGGTCTGGCCTCCCCTTAATTGGGTTTGTTTCAGATTGTTTAAGGAGTGTTCAGTTACCAATGCCACATTTCCTGCTTCAAATTTTTTTTCATTCTTATTTGAATCCGCATTGTTGATTCTGTGGGATATCTACTCCCTGCATTTTGGCCGTATTTGCTCAGAGTACATAGTGCTTGCGTTACACTCGCAGCCTGCTTAGACTGTTTGCATGCTTTTTCCAGTAGTTATTATTATCGTGTTCTCTATCCTGTTCTTTAAGCTGGTAACCTCATTTGAGGTAGCCTCAGGGTCACTAATCTATCCTCTTTCAGATCCTTTCTCAGGTCTCACTTCTACAATAACATTTGAAAGAATTAAACTAAGTAGAGGAGCAGTTGTATATTGAGGGAGCGAATATTTTTAAAGTAACCATATACATTTTACTACTTTTCCTTCTCATTTTTATGTTGTGATTTTAGGTGGTGAGCTGTAGAAGCAAGGTCTGTTTCTTTTCTGTCCTTTCAGTGCCTTGAACATTAAGGATACTGTTACAGTATTGATAATATAGAGGCAATATTGCAAAAATAGTAGATTTTTAAGGTCAGAAAAGAGCATAGTCAATTAAACACCTTAAACTATATACTAACACTGCACATTCACTGTCCTTATTGACTTCAGTTGCTGTTCTTAATGTTCAGCTTTTCTGAAAAATGATCTTTTGAGGGCTTAAAAATTGGCCAGTCTGCAAATAGATGACATGATATTAATAACTGGGAATTTTTGATCATTAGTCCCTGTTAAAGTGTGTGTAGCTATTGCTGTGATTTATCTAGCTCCAATGCCCAGGTGTTGCACCTTTTATACAAAAGGAATTTTTTTTTCCTGCATTTTGCTGCTATGGAGGTCTGGGCTACTCTAATACTATATACATTTTTGCACAAAAGACCTTGTATCAAGTTGCATATACTTCTGTAGAATTAAGATAGATGGAGTTGTAATTTTCACTACCACTTGTCTTGTAGAGGGTCATTCCATGAATTTTATTTTTAATAGATTAGCCAGTGTTGTGCCTATGCTGTAAATATGCTCCTGTTCTTTGGAGAAGCTTTGGCAGCTTGTTTCTTTAAAGCAGAGAATTTGGGGGCGGGCAGGAGATGTGGCACACTAATATCAAGGGCGAATTTTTTGCAAAGTGCAGACATTTTTCTGAGAATGTTTGTGTTTGGATAAATCTAAGTTTTTTTCAGAAATCCATTTTTCACAAGCAGGGTTTACCCTGATGTTTTGCTCTGATGCTTTGTTACAGGCTGTTTTGAAGGTGAGCACCAGAGTGGAAATCAGTAAAATTCTCTGTCTGTTGCTTATAGTGCCTTTCTGAGGAATGCATAAGTATTGTGAAAGAGAGTCTTGTTGGTCAAACATAACTCTGAAAGTCCCTGGGAGTATTCGAGGAGCTAGTGAATAAGGATTTGCAGAAGGAATCTGAGGATGGAGAAAGCTTGAAGTGGGATCAGATAATGAAACTAGGGACTAGGTGAAGGAGGAGACAGGACATGAGATATAGGAGCAAGCAACAGATGTGGGAAGCTTTAGGAGACGTGATGGAACTCAGATGAAGAACAGAAAGTGGGAATGGAAAGAGAAATAAGCTAGGGAAAGTTGTGACCAAGGGATAGAAAGATCAAGAAGAGAGAGGACCCTAAGGAAGACAGGTTTCACAGACATCATTGTTGCAGGATGATGTTAGTCAGTGCTAAGCAGGCTTAATTTGTGGGCAGCAAGATACTAGCATGTTTTAAGGAGGAACAGAAGAAGGCATAAGGCAGAGGTTTTTGGGACTCTGATGGAGATTTCATTACATATCTGAACATCTGCAGGAAGCGGTGGGATCAGGCACTATATTGGTGCTGGAGCATGCTTCCCCTAGCATCTAGAGTAGAACCTGGCATTCATGACTCTTGCTCTTCTTGTGCTGTCATCATCTGTCTGTGATACTTACTGGGCCTCGTTCCCCTCTTTTGGTGGTCTTCGCTGAAGTGGACAGCACAGTGATATCAGTTGCTCCTTTAGCTCGTGTTGCAGGTAGATGGTTGTTCTTAAAGCTCCGTTTCTGCTGATGAGCCCTGGGAACATCAGGATACAGCCACATGAGGGTATTTCAGTCTCAATTCTGAAAGCATAGAAAATTATGCGTTTGCACAGAACTATGGACATCTAAATGCTCTCTGTTCAAAGTACGGTAAAGTTTTTGTGTCTCAGCTCTTGGCAGCTATACAATGACAATTTAACTTGATTTCAAATTAACTGCAACTCCTGTGCTTGTGTTTTGATTATAGTATTGGAACACCTAGCTCTTCCATAGTGCTGTTTGCTGGCAGCTATCTTGCAACTTTAGACAAGAGAAGGTATTGTCCCCTTTTCCCCCCTCAACTAGAAAGGGGAAAAAGAAATTCAGTGTACTTGGTGCAATCCCCAAATAGGCCATTTCTTCTGCTGCTTCTCTATTGAGCAGTGCCTGCTGCCCCAGGTCAGCTGGACACTCTCTTCCCATAAATTCCATCATGTTTGCATGCTTCTAGAGCATCAGTGATACCCTTGCACTCCTGCATTTTGTAGTTCTAAGACCTTAATGTTTATTTTGTGCTGCTATGAAACATCAGGAAAGTTTATGGTGTGTGGAACTGTAGGAGCCCTTTTGGATTTGGTATCTGCTCTGTAGCTCCTTGAAGTTTCAGAAGACTACATTTAGTGACCCAGGTGATATTTCTGTCTTTTTTGTTTCTGAGAATGTTCTGTGGTTAAAAAAATTGAGCATATATGTATAATCATGTTGTGCCGTATTCATGTGATGTCATGCTTTGTTACCTTAAGAGTATGACAAACTGTTTCCCTCCATGCGAGCATTTATTAATCTGAAACTTAGGTCAACTGTTGGTTTCTTCCATCCCAAATAATCAGGTACTCAAATTGCAGACACTTAGGTATGTTTTTTTCAGCTAAGAGAAGGAACAAGTGAAGAAGGGTACAGTAAAACTGCAAAAAGATACTTCTCCTTTTACTGTTTACACCTTTTTTTTTTTTTTTTAATGGTCCTTTCCCTCACTTTACCATTAACTCAGGTTTTTTTCCTCTTTTCCGCGTGAACTTTGTATGTCATACACACATAGGAAAATACCTCCATCAAAATCTCAAAGTTAGCACCCTCTCTTAAATTTATCTTCATGATCTTTCCCTACTATGATGCATACTAGACTGGTATTTGTCTTTGCTTAGCCTTGTCCTGATAAGCATCATAGTGTCTTGGGACTACCTTGATCTTACTGAAGCTCTTTCCATATTTACCTTTATGCAGCTTTACTGATATCCTTGCAGTTTACACATGCAAATATGCAATGAAAAGAAATAATGTGGTGATTGTTGAGGAGCATATGACACAACCTTTGGAAGTGCTTGTGGTTCAGGTGCCACTGATGCTGATAGAGAATACTCTGGAGTGAGATGGAGATGTGCAGGAGAAGTTACTTGCTTTGGGGAAGGAATTCTAGCAGGTTAAAGCAGATGAAATGAGAAAGCAGAGTAGCCAGTAAAAGTTGCTTAAATGACATAATTTTGAAGCTTTTGTGGATGTATTTAACTAAACAATGTCTTCTAGTCTTCTCTTGTTCTGCATTCCTTTAACGATAAAATCAGATTTCCTTCATAACAATATATGTAGTTTACTGCAAATGTTTGAAAACTGCTAGTGTTTTTAATTTGTCAATATTGTAGTGAAATATAATTTACCATTGATTAATAATTTTTTTTTAGTCCAGAATACTTAGTGAAACCATGTAAGAACCGTGTTATGCATAAATACAACCTCATAAAACATCATACAAATAATGCAGAAATTTTCAGAAAGTAATATCTGGGCATTATCTAATTCCAGGGATTAGGGAGCTGAAATGTGTTTATTTTTTCCTACAGCAAATAATGACAATAATAATGACAGTAATTCAATGGCAATAGTACATATGTTAAAAAATAACTTCTCGTTTGCTTACTGAATTGTCAACTCTGCAAATGACATTTAAAAGTTACTTTATCTTTGTGTGATGGTAATGCAGCTTTTGCCTGTGAGGAGGTTTGTAGAAGTTAGTGTGGAAGTGCAGTTAGTTGTGTTTTCCATAGCATAATGCTGCCACCTCATGGCAGAAATAATTGGGACAAAGTAGTCTGTGCTTTTTCGGCCTGTATATAGTTTATTTTAATGGGATTAATATGGTCACGTTTAATACATCTTGAAGTGGGTAACCATCTCTACAGGATTCTTCCTTGAAACTGCAGAGAAGCACTTTTGTTTGCTTGAGTTTTAATACCTTAAATATTTTGTTTTGGCAAGTAGGATGACTGGAAGCCTAGCATCGCTTTTGTTGTTGGGACCAAAATTGAGGATGAATTGCACACCAAGGCCCTAGCTCTTGCTGTGCAGGTGCCACAGCGGAAGCTTTTCAGCGTGGTAACGCGTGATGACATATTCAGACAGGTATTCCAAAAAAGGAACTTTTAATAACAAACCAAACCCTAGATCTCACTTCTGGTTACTCATTTCTTTGATCTGCAGTAAATATAAATTTCATTTTCAACTGAGTTACTCTGTGGAAGTTTTAAAAATCACACTAATCTCTACCAAAAAAAAATAACATGGAAAAAGAAAAAACTTACTGTATAAGATGGTCCGCTCCCTGTAAATAGTGGGGGTTTGTTACAGACTTCTCTTGAAGGTGCTGATCAAAAAAGCACTTTCTCTAATGTACAGAGGTACAGTAGGATGATTCCTCATCCTTTTGGATTGTGAGTGTGGTGTTTGCAAAAGGGAATAATGGGTAAAATAACTTGTATACACTTAAAATCTTCTTACAGTAGAATGTTTTATTTCCTTGCAGATCAGAGAATCTGGGACTCAAAAGGCAAAAAAGGTTAAGGATGTGCCGATGTACTATGAGGTAGGTTAAAACATGTCTTGCAGAGTCAGTGCTCTTTTACACTGAAGTAAATACAACTGTGTGATTATGTTATGCATAACTGAGTAAATGCACATTTATTGGATGTAGCTGGTAAAAACCATCTACATACTTAAACTGTTTTCTTTTTGTGATACCAACAGTGCTGTGTTAATTGAGGATCAAGATGTCTTTTTAGGGATATAAGTTTTATGTTAAGTGTATGTTATGCTGTCATATTTTGATGGTGGTGTCACAAATTACAGAAAAATGATGAGACTGCTCTCTCAGATGCTCCCTGTAATTTAGGGTCTTATACTTTCATTTATGGGAATGGAGTCCCATAAATGAAACGCCATCTCTGTGTGCTAGTATCCATTATAATCCTAGTTTGATGTTAAATTCTAACCTGGTTTGTGTAGTGGGGCCTGTCAGCAGGGTTAGGAATCATGCTTAGTACAAAGAGTACTTCCTCCTACCTTGTTAATGTTTCACTTACAGCTTGTGAGAGGTTATAAAATCCTGTGATTAATTAGAAGATTGTTTAAAATTTTCTCAGGTAGAGTTTTATGGCCCTCCAGACCTGGAGCATAAAGAATTTTGGTTCCTTCTAAAAAGATCTTGTTTGCATTTTAGTTCTGCAATGGCTAATAAACTTTTTATGTGTCTCAGGTTTTGGTGGACTTTATAACAGGTCTTTTTAGTTGCAGTCTGTTTTTCACTAATGCCAGACTACTATCTGAACAAGTCCCTTTGGAATTATTTACCACTGACATGACTGTGAATTTTATGCAATTAACCCTCTTCGTTTAGGACTAGCCTCCCAGGCAAACTCACCCTTATATTACCTGGTATGTAAAACCTCTTCAGTCCTACTGACAGAAGGATTTTGAAGTCTAGCTCTAAGCAGAAGCTTTGTATGATACCTGTATTTAATTACTAAGAGCAATTTTCCTTGTGAAGTGGATACTTACTAAATTCCAGCTGTCAGTGCTGTGTCTCATTAGCTACTTACTTTACTCCTCAAAGACATTTTTTCCCTCTCCTCCTTTCACAGAGAATATAAAATGCCTATTCTGACCTTTTGCTTGGACTCAGTTTCCGTTCTGGCTGTAGCAAATTAAAAGATTGATCATGTTGCCACAAGCATTAAAATCCTGCCTCTCTGGGCAGAATTTGCTCCAGAGCTCTCTTAAGGTCCCTATGCAGTTTGTGCATTTCACTGCTGTACAGATAACCAAGAACAAGGTTAGCACAGAACACGGGGTTGCAAAATGTTCTTCCAAGTGGAGCATTTTTATCTTCACTACGTATAGTTCTTTTCTCTGTGGTAGGATTCAACACGCTGGCATTTCCACAAACACATATTCATTTCCAGGGAGACTGTAAATGAGATTCCTGACATGTACATGTGTGTGAATTTGGGACTGATGATGTGTATAGTAATGTAGTTATTAATGGTATTAATAGTAACGTTGTTACCCGTGTCATTGGTCTTGCACATTGCATCTACTGAAATGCAGGGACTTTTAATAAATTCCAGTGCAGCAGTCTGCAGTGACTACAAGTCAAGAAACTTTAACAAACTTCTCTTGGTATATGGCAAGCTACTTATATATCATATTAAAATAATTCCTGCTGTCTGTTCTGAATTATTTCCCTTCACGGTTTCTATCATCTTACAGTGTTTTATTTCATGTCACTTTTATTGTACTAAGTGAAGAAGATGTGGGCAGTGTTTATGAATATGTAGCTAAAAGACTTCCAAATCCAGGAAAATTAGATGCCTAACACCTTTTCTGTCTCTTAAGTAACTTGAGAGTAGGAGTCCTGATTGGTAATTTTGTGCTAATTCCAGCATGTAATTAAATGATGTTAGGCTGAGTGTCTCATGAAGATGCTGTGGAAATTATATTTTTCTTTGTATATGGAAGGGAAAATGTTGTGCTTCCTGTAAAATATCATCACGTTTCATAATGATTCAAATTATCAGGTACAGTTTTTCCAAAAGACAAGACCTAAAACTACAGTATGTTTGAATACAATATATGCATTTTATTAGCAAGGTATGTACATTTTAGTTTATATAGCTGTTTGCTTTGTTAGCCTTCTATTACGGTTGTTAATGTCATGTGTAATTAAGGTGCTTAATCATGGCTAAATATAATAGTGTTTTAGTTTCCAGGCACTGAATTTTAAAAATCTATTCAAGATTTTCCATACTAGATTTGTTCATGAGGCTGATATTATTATTATTATTATTATTACTATTATTATTTTGGTGGTGGTGGTGGTGTCCTTGAAAATTCTGGTGAGATTGAGTTCAGGGGCTGTGTGGATGGAGGGATTTCTTTTTTTTCTTCCTTGTAAGAGCTGTTTTCTGGTTTTGTTGTACTCATTGGGACAGAGTCAGGAAAGTTACCCAGGAAATTTCGAGAAGGAATCTTGTCCCATACTCACAAGGGAATAAGCTGGAGCTAGGGAGTAGTACCATGGTCAGAAAAGATTGTGAAAGAAGATGGAGGCTCATGTGACCCCTTCATGTGAGAAGATTGGAAGTAGATAGGTGGCGTTGATGAAAATGGACAGTTGAATGAGCAACATGGCTATGAGAGAGAGATGGAAGTGAGAGATATGTGGAACAATTTTATGGTTCTCTCAGATAAGCTGAGATGGTTGACATAAAGGGTTGTGGAAAGATGAAAAAGGCAGAAGTTGCAGAGATGAGAGCATTTTTGTTTGGATATGGATCCCAGAAAGCTGCTTTCAAAATGTGTCTTCGTGCTTGTGTAGCCAGCAAAACCAAAGGAGAAGAGCACATTATGCAAGTGGATTGAAGTCAGGATAGCAGCAAGTCCCCTAACTTGCAGGGGATGGGAGGAGCAGATGGCTGGAGAAGGTATTGCAAAGGAAAATGTAAATAGACTGTCTGGGCTGTGGACCTCAAATGTAGTGGAAGTGTTTGGTGTAGTTGAAAGTTTTCTGCAATTAATTTTATTTTTATCCTGGGCCCCATCTTTAATGATGCCTTTATTCTCCTCTTCATTTTTCCTTCCCCTGAAAGAGTTAGAGCTTTGAAAAGAGGAGTTTTCCTTCTCCCTGCAGCTCAAGTAAAGCTGACCCAATGCTCTCCATGTTCTTCTCAGTCTAGGCTGGGAAGGGCTTGGTAAATGCCTGGTGTTTCAGTTTTATGTTGTTATGATGGTTTACACTATTCTGGCTTACAAGACGATTTAAATGGGAGTTACGTCTCTTCTGAGAGAGCTAACTTTTCTGGTCAGGTGTGAAAACTCAGACTTGTTTGGTAAATTTGCTAAATATGATCTGGTTTCCCTAGAGGCATAGTGAATGCTACAGAAATAGAAATATATATATATATATGCACAAAATAAGATCACTAAATTGTTTTGTTTCTTTTTTTTGGGTGAGAAAGGCTACTGACAAGATAATTGCTAAACACTGTAGCCTAAGAGTTACATTTCTTACAAATGTTGCTATCAACAGTTTGTTTTGTATTCTGTGAAATTAGTAGATAGATTTGATTGACATAAGCAACTATTGTGACTTGTAGCACAAGTCACAGGTGGTTTTTATGTTGGTTTGTTTGTTTGGGTTTTTTTCCAAAACTATGTGTGTTGAAATTTTTAAAATCAAGATTGGAAGATTTTTTCTAAATGATTGAAGACAATTGAGAATCTACTACAACTTAATTTATTTCTGGGGAGGACCTTTCCTGATAAAAGCCACTTCTAGTTTCAATGTAAATATGTTTCAGTGTATGGCTTACAGCCGTGTTTACTAAATTTAAATAAAATCTTGCAATTAATTTTCTCTTTGTAGAAACTTTGAGATTGTGTTCAAATTGTCCCTTAATTTTTCTTTTTATTTAGCAATGTGTAACAACTTCCTTCATGGTTTGTTCTTTTTAATTCTTTAAAAATTTCTGTAAATCTTCTCTAACAAACATTTACAATTCACCATTTTTATTTAATCATGGACACCAAATGGACTTAGTGTTTTTGTTGAATACATATCAAATACAAGCATAACATAATGCTTGTACTCCTATTTGATAGCTCATTGTATAGAAATCTGGAGATTGCGTAACTTGTCTTGGCTACTGCCTTGCACTGAGGGCTAATTTTGGACTGATTGGTTCAACCTCAACCAGTGAATTCTTCCCAAAGTTACCACTTAACAGGTTCTCCATCCTGTAAATTTGGCCTGTTTCCTTTCTTCTAAGATGTAAGTCTTTCAGTTTAACAAAGTCAAATCATATTGCTTTCTTGCACAGTACTAGCTACATTAACCACATATATTTCTAGGAGTTTTTCACTACGTTCTTTATATCTCCCATTTTTACTGTGTCTTCTGGAGACCTTGTAATTACAATTAAATATAATCTTTTCCCAGACCACTGACAAACAGAGTAGTCTCAATATGTTGTATGCTTCAGACCACACAAGAAACTCACCTGCTTAATGATGACTCTTTATTTGTAACTGCATTTTAAGATGTCAGTAAGTTTTAATGTTTGTCACAGCTTCGTTAGCTGTAGAATGCTTGTTTCTACATCAGTAGTCAAAGAATACTTAGGGAATTCTGCTTTTCACTATATCAGTTACTGTATGTTTCAACTAGAATTGCAGTGTTACCAGAGAAAGATATTCTTCTTTGTGAGAAGACCACTTCCTTTCTTCTATTTTTTTTTTTTCCCAAAAAGAACAAAATTGAATTGGTAATAATTATTTTACTCTCTTTTACTTTGTTGTTCATTGAATCCTCTGTTAGGACATTAAGGAAATAACATCAGATCCCCTGTTGTTCTACAGTAATCAGCATTACATTAGCAGTACTTAAAATACATATGCTATTCCAATTTCCCTTTTTTTAATCATTGGTGTAACATCAGCTTTCTTTTATTTAGTTTAAAACTGCCCTTTTTTGTCCAAGAGTTGCTTAAAGTCAATATTTATCATATAAAGAGCTCCCGAGCTACCTATTTTTTAATGCTACTTTGATTACGTTGTCCAGATCTCCTGATTTTTGATATGCCTAGCTTTACAAACTGCCCTTTTGCAACTTTCCATTTATACAGTTGGAAATAACTGCTTGTTAATGAAGTGATACAACCATATGTCACAGACATAATGCTCGTGGCAAGGAATATGTCCACCCAAGAAGCACAAGTTGTTGTGAGGCATCTGGAGGAGAGCAAAGACTTATTGGTAGCCAGGATATGTATCATTGAAGAAAGCTGCAGAAATAATGCTGGTCAGGAGTATTTTTAAGGAAGCCTTTTGCTTTCTTGTGAAAACTTAGAATTAAAGATGACATTTTTGCAGAAGTGTATAGATTTTGACAAAACATCAGAAAGGTTGTGGTCAGGAATGGGCTTTCTCAGAAGTAGCATCGTATTAAAAGCCAACCTTCTCAGTCTAAAAACTTATGTCAACAGACATCTATTTTGTAATAGAAGTCAGAAAGATTTTCGTTTCATTCAGTTGTTAAAACTGATTTTATTCTAAAGTTGTTGTAAAATAGAACAGCTCAGGAGCTAAAACTTGTCTGATGCCATTGTTTTGATGAAAGGGTTTGATTGTATCAACAATTTTGTCAGATGTGCAGAATGGTCAGAAGGATAGAAAGATCTAATTTAATCTTTCATTCCAGTACAGAGAAAAAAAAATACTGCGATCTTAAGTGCCATGATAAAATGGAACAATTCTCCAGTCAGCCTTTGTCAAGTGCTGTTGTGTGGATGCAAGTTATGCAAATTTTATTGCAGAAGGACTTGGCCCTTACACTGTATGGACATGCAGGGGATTAAAGCTCAGGAAACAGCTGGAAATTGTCATTAAATGAAGATGCCTTTTAGGGAGGTACTGGCTCCAGGGCAGGGTAAGAGACTTTAAATCCTGCTGTAGGCACTATCTACTCATCTGTTTTCAGCTCTGTTGTATCGGTTACCAAGCTCCTAATGGGTACATGGTAGTAGAGAATATAATATATTTTATAAAGGATCCCACTGCATAAGCTGGCACGTTTACTTGAGATATTTATTGTCTTGTATTCTGAGGAGAGTTTAATTACTCTGCCTCCTGCATATTTAGGTCAGTTTACTTAAGAGGATATTAAGGAAAAAAATTGTTAGCAAGTTTCACAACTCGTGTTGGTCTTCAGCAATTAGTGAATATCAGTATGAATGAGCCTTATGGAGCCTTACCAGTGTCTGGGGATGAGCTGAGGTTAGATTGACCACACTCTGTCTCACAGGAGAGCTTCACAAGCAATTCAGTTTGCTCTGCTGCCAACTGAACAGAGACAGTTTATAGCTGTGCCAAACTATTCCAAACAGACACCAGCACACCCCAGGTCACAAATCTTTGGCATCTTCAGATGAACTGCAGACTTGAATTATCCATGTTCCTCCTAGATAATGTTAAGGTATTCCAAGATTTCCTACATCGTGAAGATTTTACTAGAACTCACTGAGAAAAAGCTACATAAGGTTCTACCTGTCCTGCTCACCTTAATTGTTACTTCATAATGCCTTTCAGTGATGGACTTCTTAGTGCTTGCTAAATTTATTGGACAAACAATTGCCTTGTTAGCACCAATATCCAAGAATGTAGAATATAATTTTCAAATACCTTCTCATAACTTTGCCAAGTGGCAACAAAATAAAATGTCTTGACTAAAGAAAAGGCATTCACCTGGGTTCAGCTGCCTTCTGAGAACAGCAAATCGCTTCCAGTTCTGTGTTCTATATGCCAGTCCAGTTTGTATATTTTAATGACCTAGGTCATCCTAGTGGCATTAGACGTATGTGTTTGATCAGGTAAATAGTTCTAAGCCTCAGATAACAGTAAAGGGATTTTTATTTCAAGCGCAGGAAATCCGTGCCACCTAAAAAGAACAAAATACTACCCAGAGTAAAGACATATTACCGTGTCTTTGCATCAGCCTTTGTCATTGTCAGAGCATCTGATGTCACTGCATGATCAATATTGGCCTGTGTAGTCCTTTGAGTTATCAAATTATATGCCTTTCATTTGGGATTTATTTATTCCATGAGACTGAACTGTTGTTCCGATGAACGAATCAGTCCTAGAAATTGCAGTTGTTTGCAACCAATTTCTAAAGCCTCTCCAGTTCAGTATCCCTTTCCAGGGACTTCTCTAAGGACAATATGTCATGTCAGGAAGTACCAGGATTTCTAAATGCTGAAATAAGGGCGAAAAGTCTTCAGCTCCTGCAAGAAAAGAATCTGTGTCTTCTAATTTTCCGTTTCCTAAAATCTGAGAGGTCGGGTTCTCTTACATGGGACAATTGAACGTAATCATGTTTTCTTTCAATTTTCAGAATAGTGACTCTTCTTCATAATCCTAACTCTAGGATTCTAGAAGCAATGCCCTCTACATGTTTTATTATTTTAATACTACTAGTTGTAATTATTTGGCCTGAGGCCATTCGTAGAACTCAAAATTGCTGACTATTTATTTTCTAGGAAAGAAACATGATAGCTTTTGAGATTCATCTATTTAAAACGTTCCTTAGAATGCAACTTGGTATAAAATTCCCTGCTTTTTCTGTGCAGGTTTTGTTGAAATCTCATTTGTAACTAGGGGAAACAGCAATTATATCTGTAAGAATGTCATCCTTAAATGGGTGCAGGGACCATCTGGAGTAGCCAAGGGAAATGCTGTTCTCTGTTTTCTTGCTTTCAAAAATTTTAGGTGACTATAATTGGTTAATTAAGGACAGTAAGAGTGTAAGACATTTTTCTCAAGTAGAGCAACTAATCTCAGAATCCTTTGTCACCAAAGGGAAAAAAACCAAACCTGCCCAGAGCCCTGTTGCTGAGCTGGACTAAGGTGGAAAGATCCTGCCTAGGAGTTTTGTGGAGCCAAGTCTATGAGGCCGTTGGGACTTCCTGCCTGATGAGTTCTGAGGCAGCTTAGGAAACTCTGGCAAGATGCAGCTATATGGGTTCTGCCAACACAAGTGTTCACGAGACAACTTTGCTTCTTAAATCTTTTTTGTTCCACCTCTGATTGAGTTCCTTTCCTGGCCAGATGCAATGTTAGAGGAGTATGACTAAATCCTTTAGCTTTGTAATGTTCATTGTGTGGATCCAGTTGGCTGGAATTACTGGAGACAATTTACTTCTCAGAAGCGTAAAATATTCTACTTCACAATGGAAAGACTTGCTGGGCAGATTCACACCACTGAAATGTAAATATTTCAAGATTTGTTCATAGCAATGTATCTCTTCTTCTGAGAACAGATCACAGTAGACTGGCCTGTTCTCTTTTTTTAAAAAAGGTCTGGGTTCTGTAGGAATTCTTCAGAAATCACTTAAATTCTGTTTCAACTATGTCCCTCCACTCAGTGTTAAAAGCAAATGGTTATCTGAAGGGTCACATAAGAAAATCTCCCCTATGCATAGAACTCCTCCTTCCTGAGATAGCAATGCTAATGGCTGATCTTTGGAATCACTGGATATTTGCATTGTATTTTGTCTTCCCTCAAAGCACTTCATTTTGGTGGCAGTTAGGTGGTCAGGAAGCCGTAGGAAGTACATGTCATAGATGATGAGAGCTCTTGTTTGAGCTCTTCAATAAAGGCAAGGTGAAAAGTCATCCTAATTGTTAGGTAATGCATTTTCTCCTTTATACTTAAATTAGGTTATTCACCTCTTTGTATTTCCCTTAAAACATTATTTAAGTACATGTAACGCTAAGACACAAATGCTGTACATGTCTTAGTTTTCATTTTGCATTGCCGAGATGAAACCAGCAAAGATATGCCCTCAGGTTGCACATTTTTTTTGTAGAGAGAAGTTTAAAGAACAGACCTTCTTACAATGGGTATTTCTAACTAGGTTTCTACTAACCAAATCGATCTGTATTGTGATTTGGCCAAAAACAAACTCACTCATATTGGTGATCATGTATTTTTGTAAGGCACAAGCAGCCATTGCTGCTGCTTTGAGAAACATTCTCACAATAGAAAGGCAGATATTTAGTACCTGAACAGCATACTATTTTCTCAGTGTTACTTGGTAATTCAAATGTCCTCTTCCTATTTTAGTAGGTTTGTTTTAAAAAGTCTGAGGGACAGGCGTCATCAAATCCACTTTTTTTTTTTAAATTCTCTGGAATACATATTGGTAGAGTCTTCACTGATTAATGAAGATAATTAATTGGCTTAGCTTAAGTTTCACATTCTACTTTGTGGATACATAAGCTCTATATGGATCTCTCTTCGGATATGCAATTGATTTGCCAATTTACATGAGTCCTTAAGATCGGTTTGAATTATGACTTATTAATTCACTCTGAAGGATAATGATTAAGCAATTAGTCTTTTGACATCATAGTTGGGAAGAGGTTCTGAGAGGAAAAATTAAATTAGGTGAATGGTCTGATAGCAGAGAGTAAATTGCCTTTCAACACACTGGAGGTGTGATCTGAAAGAAGTTGTTTCACTCAGTGCCTTCCTGGTATTTCAAAATGATTCATCATAGTGTGATGTAGTCAATGAAATGACATCAGAAGATTCAGTAATATTTAATAGTATGGATAAAGAAGTCATCTTTGGGCAAAAGAAATGTATCAGTATGACGCATGCAGCTATTGTTCCCTAGTCTATATTGAAAGCTGCTTGTGAGGGATTCACAATATTGATTGTAATAAGTAAAGATCACTCCCCGCCCCCTCCACTTTTATTAGCTTGCTCAGGAAAAGACATTTGAACAGTAAATAGTAACTTGGTTGGTACATGTAATCCGTATAGCCCCTTGACTGATGGCTATCCTGCTTCAAATTAGCTTGAACTGTGTCATCTACTAAGGGGTTTGAGTTCCTGGGGAGTTCTTCCTAGGAACCATTACATTTCTTTTAGGAAGTGTTATGTGAGTCTGAGGTATATGTGATGGCTTGGATTTCTTACAGTTTCAAGAACAAGGAGGAAGACAGGGCTTTCAAAAGCCCTGTATATGGTATCAGCTCCCTGGATATGGGAGAACTGCACTATGAAATGGGCTGACCACTGTTAATAGCAAGTGATGCTACTCCTTCCAAGTAGTGATACAGTTGTGAAAGTTGATAATACAATTTATCACTTTGAAAGCTTTTCTGATTATGTTTTAGCAGCCACAGTGGTTCTGTATATTGAAAAGGAGGCATTTCAAAGAAAGATACTGTAAAGACTCTGGCTTTAAATGTTTCCCTAACTTTTAAGACCCGCCTCCTATTTCAATGGCCCTGGCATCTGCCAAAAGTATAGTGTCACTTACGGGCACTTATGTGTTCCAATGGTTTGAAATACATGCCCTTTGCACCAGGCAGCTAAATCTCGGCATGGGTCATACTGCCACCATGTGAGATCAAATACTGCATCACCGAAGCCTTTCTGCACTTCACAAACATGACCCCTGCTGTGTGAGGAATGCTGAGTTTCCCCTTCCTTTAAAGGAAAAGAGGCCCTACCTAACCGAGTTTGTCCATCCAAGTTTCCATAGTTTCTCACATAAGAAAAAGGTCATCACTGGAGTGATGAATTATAGCCAATATGAAATGAATCCATTTCATAGCATCCCAAAAAATTCCTTCTGTTCTTCTACCAAGTCTTTGTCTTCAGTGTTTTGTTTTAAATTGAGGCTCTGTGGATTCTTAACTGTTTATGCCAGGTGCCTGCATAATTCACAGGAACACAGATGAAGCAAACATGCATACGTGTAATAAATTCAGTTTCTTTTATCTACTGTACATGAATTGATCTATGTTCTGTCTTTTAAACTGGCAGCGATGATGTGTTGTTGTTTTATTTGCTTATGCATAACACAGTTTTCACATTGCTATATGAAAGCCTGTTTGCTTTCTTTGTATTGCCAAATGTAGTGTGCTCATTTTATCTTTGTCATATTTGTCTGACCTCTCTGCATGGTTGTGATATGTACTCCTGTTAAATAGTTCCATTTATACTTCTCTTAATGCCCCACATAAGAAAATTTGTCCTTCCCACCCACTCAGAGTTGTCCAGCTCACTATAGACCTTGGACAAGTCTCTTCATTTCTCCATTCTCTATCTACAAAACAGGAATAATCATGATGCATTGCTTTTTGACTGGTACAGTGCTTTGAACTTCTCAGGAAGAATGGGTTGTAAAAGAGCCTAAGCGTTCCTTCCTTCTTCCATGAACGATAAATCAGCAACTGCCATTGAGCTGGGTTTCTATATATACACTTTTCAGGAATCCTTCCAGAATCTCTGTTTCTCCTCTATTGTGTGTCAAGAAATGTGTAACTCATCTAGATTAGGCAAATTGAGAAGTGTTGCTTTCCATAGGCTGTTAACACCATGTTGCATGCAGAGATGGATAAATTTGGTAAGATGTGAATCCGCTTGCATTCTAGCCAATCCTCAGAGATCAGAGGGGCTAGGGGAGGCTGGACTTTCTCTCTTAATAGGTACACCAATTACTGCCGTGACTGTAGGTCTGACACCAGATGCACGAACAGCCTGTCTGCTGTAGGTCCAGCTGCATTCAGAAGAAGCAGTCAGATACGTGAATAGCACTATTTATTTCACCTGCGACATACACAGATTCTTTAGAATTGCAGGGGATAAATACACTAAGCTGCAGAATAGCTCTATAGCTTTCAAATATGATTGCAATCACAATTTTTATCTCCTGGGGAGAAACACTCAGCTTACCTGAGGCCGCAAATCTTACCAAAAGACCTCCCTTCTGGGGAAGTGAGGAGAACAAACCTCTCCATCTGTCCCTAGACTGGATGCTGAATTCTTGTCCACACATTAGGAGTGAAATAAGGCTAATGCTTATACTCTGATATCTACTATTGTGCAAAGTGTGGGGGTGGGACTGTAGTCAAACCACTGTTAGCTGGCCTTTCAGTTGCACAAACATTGACTTCCTCAGCTGCTTCTGTGAGATGCAGGTAACTGCTGCGATAAATAGGAGAACAGGGCCACACCTTGCCCCACTCCACATTACATGCCATGTGCTATGACAGAATAGACCACCGGATCTTCACCCAGCCTCCACATCTGCTCCTGCCACCAGATGTGTATCAGGTGTTGGGCTTTACCATTTTCACTTGTGTGTGCCTCCTGCTTCCAACACACTACTTCTTCAAAAACACCTATATGAGAGTTTTTCTCTCTAAGGGAAATTACTGTGATGTTTCTACCAAAGTCTCTTTCTTTCAGAGCACAGATGTGTTGCAATAGCAAGTAGTCTCTAGTGTGCCTACAGTGTGGGGGAATTTTTGAGTCTGTTCTTAACATATCCTTAGTTTTCTGCCGTGACTCTGAAGTCAATGGGATTCTTTCCAGAAGCTTTCAATGGTTGGTTTGTTGAGATAGTGACCAGTAAGTAGTCTTATTCTGAGTATGAAAGATGTAAAGCAGTACTGATCCTAACCATGATGCATTTTCCTATGTGTATGTTAAGGAGATCATCAGGTTTATTAGTGTTAGAGGGGCAGGACTGTTTTGAGAGTGCTTATAAATACAAGTATTTTGGTTGTTTTTTCTCCCTGTTACACAATTCAGAAAAATCTGGATTTTAAGATATTTCTTTTTCTGTACTTTGCTTTCCTTTGTACAAAATAATACTTCGGCATGTAATAGTCTGGATTTCATTTAGGCTTTGTCTTATTCAGAGAGGCATTTTTAGTGGCTACGTTTGCTTGCCTCGCTTTTACTGAAGAAGTGAAAATTTCTTAGCTGGGCAAGAAGCTATGAAAGCTCAAAGCTAATGGTGGTGTTTGCATTAGACAAGACACAGTTCAGTGAGATGCAGTGTGCACCTTCATTGTCTGAATGTTAGCAAGCAAAATTGACACCATATGTGCCCAACTGTAATTGCTCCAAGAGGGGAAAAGAGAAACATGTCAGAACATTTGAGTAACACCTAATTCAGCCCATGGTTATAAATAAAGCTGATGGTTGCTTAAAAACAAAAGTAGGAAAATATTATGGTTATATTATTCCTCAACAGCGCTTCCTACATAGGTGAACTTTATTACGGGGACAGCACAAGTGAAAAGAAACATATAACAACTTTTTATGGTATTTTTATGTTATTTTATTTTTTTCACAGTAAATAAAGTGGTTATGAGGCTCCAAGGAAAACGGCCCAGATGTTAGTGAGTTGTATGAAATTTAGTGGAAACAAGCTGTAAAAAACATAGTCATAAAACAGCCTGTCAGTGCCACACATCTGGACAATGCAGCTGTATGTTCCCACTGCTGTCATCACCCTAAGAAAACTCAATAGCCTTATTTCACCCCAATTAGGCTGCATACCAACAGAATCAGAATTACACAGGGCAGGGGTGTATGTTCACCAAGACAGACCGTCTCAAGTTCCTTTCAGGAAGTTTTTATCTTTCATTCAGGGCTAGTGCCTCAGACACTAGTCACTTTGTAAACAGTACTCCAAACAATTCCCCTTGATTTGCTATCTGTTAAATACTTTTTAATTTATTACTTTATTATAAGTAGTTGCTTAATGTTGCTATTTTTTTCTAAAACCTAAAAAAATTTACATTTTACTGTGAGAACTGTGTGTCTGCTGACCTTCACATAAATCATAGAAGCTTTCTCCATTCTAGTTTCGCCTCATACTATAGCAGATATAACTTCATTTGAGGTCTTGGGAACCAAAGAATAGCTATGCGTCTTACTGATCTGTTGTTTTTCTGAAAGTGTGGCAATTTTGACCCATGCATTATACAATGTGAGATAGTACTTACTCCTTTCAGCATGTGAAGTACGTGCCAAATTCAATATTAAAACTATACAAGTAATGGTTATTTTTGAGGTTTTTTTTTTTTTTTCTCTGCAGGTGATAGAAGTAGCCAAAGCCATTCTGGATAGTGGTGAAGAAATTCCTGTAACACTAACTGGAAAGCTGTTGAAATTTCAACTGCTTTGTCTCAAACAGGAGAACCTTCAGAGAAGAGAAGTTGAAAAGAAGGTATGCCTTAGGGAGGATGCTTAATTAACTTTATGATGACACTTCTATTCTAGTGCTGTTTCCAAAAATTCAGCTTTCTTCTCTTGCTTAAATTCCTAGATCTGTAACTGAAGAGAAATGTGAATAGCAATGTATCTTTTAAAGTTAATTAGATTTGGGGGAAAAAGCTCTCAATTACTCAAAAGCAGGTGAGACAGGAAAAAAAAGGAAAAGAAAAAATATTGTGCAAGAACTGTTTGCTAAAGTGAGAAGTAGTAATGTCTTAGCTGAGTCTTAGGACTGATAGAAAACAGAGCTAGAAACTGGCTTCAGCTGAATTTCTCTGTGCTGAAGTAAAGATGCAGGAGGTTATTACTTGAGAGGTATCAAGGATAGATGCAGCACTATGAAGAAACTGTCATCGTGAATCACCTCTCTGGAGGAAGTTTAGAGAAGTTATCTATTCCATCCTCTGGCACTAAGACAGGATAAAATTTACATAAACTATTCCTGGCAGATTTTTGTTCAACCTCTTCTTAAAACCTTCCACTGCTGTACTTTTGCTTTTCTATGGTAATCAGTGTTACTGTTCAACTATATCTGCAACATAGCCATTTGGAAATGGTTTCTAACCTTATCAACCCTGCTTTAATTTAAACCTGTTACTGCTTTGCCTCTCACTGTGTATGAGATCAGCAATTCTTACCCTCCATTCTGCAGAAGTCTATGATGTATTTAACTAACCAAACCCAAATACATGTCATGGTTTCTAGTTCTCTATTATGCTTGTTCCTCTTCTCTGAACTCTTTGTAAATAGTTCATATCTTAAAGTCTGCTTCTCAGAGCTGGGTACCACATTTTCCAGTGTTCCAAAAACTCACTTCCACGTATTCTCAAAGATCATCACTACTAGCTCCAAGATTACCTCAGTCAGATTGCTTATGTGTTCTAGGAGGAATTTCACCAGACTTGCACAGAATCACAATCAGATCAGACCTCTAATTGCTGTCTAACATCTGTAATTAAAAAAAAAAACTTGTCAGTGGCACTTCTAAACAACTTACTGAACTATAGTCTTTCCTATAGTCCTTTTCCAGCAAACATTCATGCCACTGAAGACCGTTATCAGAAAGTCATATACTTGCTGCGATAGTTTACCCTGTTAATTGATCAGAAACTATAATGTAATATGTGATGACATGGAGACCTAAGCAGTCTGTGCATGTAAAAGATGCAAGAAGAAAATGGCTTTGTGGCTTGTGTAGTTGAAAAGTCTGTAAATTTCTTGATCACTAATTCTATTTGTAGTAATAATTTATGCATAAAGAAAATGTTAAATTTAATTTTTAATTTATTAATTTTTTTGCACAAGAAAATTAAATGCTAAATGGTAAATTGAAGTTGTGTCCTGTTCCCATAGAAGTCAATTGCAAAGTTGATTAGAAAATGATAATGTAAGCCACAAGTTTATAAAGAATCTGAGAAAAGAAATTGTCTTCAATCTGAAGAGAAACTGAAAGGCTGAAGCTATAGAGCAGATTTTGTATGCTGAATGGAGAAAAAAATAGCTTTTCTTTTTAAGTATCAGTCAGTGCTGATAAGTAAACTGTAGAACAAAAATTTGAGGTATAAAGATAATGCACTTATTGTGCCAGTTCAGCCATCATCATTTTATGCTGCCATCAGTTGCCTGATCACACAGGCCAACGCCGAACTCGGCGACATCCCCTCAGAAGTCTTCTTTCACAGTCCTGCCATTGGTTCCTGTGGGTCCAGCTCCTCTGCTGCCCACTGTGGTGCCAGCATCACCTGCTGGACACAACAGACATAAGACAGCTCCCTCAGCAGCTCTTCACATAGAAGGGCATCACCCAGAGAGCTCAGCAAGATGCTACTAGCCCCAACAGAAGCCCCCCACAAACTGATTGGCTTCTGGTTAAAGTAGCCCTGACCTCACCCACCACCACAACCACCTGGAGAGGGCAGAGACACAGAGACACAGGTGGGCCAGGTTCTACCTCTAGAACATGAGGCCAGTGGGGGAAATACAACATACTGTTAGCTTGCGATTTAACCATAGGTCAATTTTAATTCAGGGCCCATGCCACAGGCCCCAGCACTTCAATATTAAAATGAAGCCTTTAGCTTTCATTTGGCAAGATTACTCTTGTAACTATGATTTCACTTCACTGGAGAATCTGAGAATAGTCAGTATTGGTTGAAGAATCTTTTTAACTTAGAATTTCTTTCCTGTTTTAGCCAAGCAATCTGGACAAAGTTGTCAGTTCCTCTGGATTCCATCTGTATCGAAGCATGACAGGCAAACATGAGAGCAGTATTTGAAGGAAAAGTCAAGAATTGTGAGGGCTTTTTGCTATGAAGATGCTCTGCATTACAGAATGGGCAGAAAATGGCTTTTAATTTAGAATTCTAACTCTTAAATTTTCTGCCATAGATTTTTTTTTAATCTCTCCAACTAGCTGGTACAGTACAAGTTCTATTGCCAACAGCTCAGTGATTGAAACAAGGATGTCACTAGCAGATCAGTCCTCAGAAAGCCAATATAATTATCCATTGTTTTTTTAAAATAGACACCAGTTAATAGAATCATTTGGCAGAAGAAAACCAGCAAGTCAATAAACAAAAATAAGCTGTTATGAAATTTCTGTGCTTCATTAGGAGCAGAAACTTGTCTTAAATTGGCAGGTGTGTGCCTTTAAGTTAATATGCAGAAAAGAAGTGTCTCTGAGTTAGAAAATAAAATAATGATTACAGAATGTAAAGCTAATAGAGGATGAGAAACTCCACAAAAAGCTGCACCTTATAGGGAAGGAGAAATATGACATTGAGAGGAAAAGGAAAAAAGTCCTAGGTAGGAGAGGCTTTTACTTCCTGAGGTTGTAAGGTCAACTACTGTTCTTTGTTGGAATCTTGTCAAGTTCAGAAATTTCTCTTCTTATTTGAGACTTAATGACATTAAATGATGCAATAGATAAAGCTGATTGTGAATTTTGTAGCCGAATGATTGTGTCATCTGTTTTGATGTGTTCATCAGGTTGGAATTCAAAGCAGTATTATCAGAATCTTCGGTTTGAAGTATCTGAAGTGGAACAAATTTGAAAGAAAATAATGAAAGCATACAAATCCTCTATTTCACAGCATAAATAGTTTTAAGAATCTCTTGAAGGCATTTCTAAATTTTACAGGAAGGGAAAAGCAGGAAAGGATTTTCTGCTTTGGTTTTAAATGTGTGCTACACAAATTCTACAGCTGGAAAGTCTGGTTTTCCAGATGGATCTAGGGAAAACAACTGTGTAGAATTAACTACCCTATCTCATTTGTATGGAGAGCTTTTCTCATTGCTTAATAGCCTTTAAAGTTACACCAGCAGGATGGTAACAGTAAGTTAGTTAAGTTAATGCCATTTTATTGTGTTTAATTTAGCTTTACAATTCTTAAATGCCATTCTTGCGTAGTTATTGTGTAGTACTGGTCCTGGGTAGAAATAAGGTGGAGGTTTTCTTACTAATACAGCATCTCGCTTTACCTTAATATATTTTGGAGTATTTTAATTTTAGAATGGCTCTGTGCTTTCTGCATTTATAGTGTGAGGCTTTGGAATACTTACAAAATCTTTTTTCATTCTTTACTCTTAAATTACTGAGCAGAACATAATGTAGATGGTTTTGTTTGAAAATAATGAGAATGGCTGTGTAATATCCTGTATGAAATGAGCACAAGACTCTTGGTCCTAGTTTATAGTAGACAGATACTTCAAAGAAAAATAGTGCTGGTACCATTTTACACCATACTGAAAAGCGTTAACAGAGATGCTAAAGACAACATAATTGAACTTTTGTCTTGCTTTCTCTCAGTCCAGGGAAGGTTTCTGGCTGATGCAAGCGCTGTAGAGTGGCATAACTAAAGCACAGTGATTCGCTGCTCTTCTTTCTGCCAGTATGAGTTTCATTAGTTTTGTAGGTATAATGTCTAACTACCCCTCATGGTTCCTTTTTAATGTGAAGTCTTAAGAGTATGACTTACTAGGAATATAATAAACTGAATGGTGGGTTTGAGAAGGATAAAGCGTAGTGTTCAAGACAGCTTCACCACATCAACATTATAGTGGCTGAGAGGAAAAAGTATTGAAATAAAAAAAATTGAACCACTAAAATTTTGTTAGTCTGCCCTTTGGTCTGCGCAAAGGCTACAATGAGAACTCTTTCATCTTGTCAGGCAGAAGAGCAGCAACAAAAGGAAAAAAATGAAAGGAAAGAGAAAGTTAAACCTCTTGGCAAGACGGAGAACCTTCCTAGTGCCAAGGCAGCTGAGAAAGAGAAGAAAGGAAAAAGGACAGAATTAGGCTCTCTAGCACCTGCCACTGTTAAAAAGGGCACCCAATTGAAGCGACGGGGAGAAGTGGAAGAGAAAGACAAATATATTGGTATGTAAAAAATGCAGATATAGTCCTGATAAAATTGCTAGAAATCTTACAACCTAGCTTTTGAGTACTTTTTTTTTGTTCCATGTTGAAAAGTCAAGATCTATTGGGCAATATTAAAGCATTGCCACTTTTCATTTGAAGAGGGCACCATGTTCTGCTCAGTATTAGGATAGATTGTGCAGTCCAAGAAATAAAATGCGTATGAGGTATGTATAGCATGTCAACACCAAAATGCTTTAGCATGTGTAACACTAGAAGAAAATGGCTAAACAAATCCTATAGAAAACCTTTCTTACAGAAAGACTTCAGAATAACTAAATGCATTTGTGTTAATATCCAAAGGTAGCTTTCTCCTTGTTTTACAAAGTGTAACAGAGCTGTCTACCCTTGTGTTGGGATGAAGCCAGGTTCTGTACAAACAGTAGTATGATTTCATTTGCTGTAAAAATATGTGGATAAAACCTGAGTCCTGAAGAAATCTGCTCCAGAAGTGAGCTATTCATATAGCAAAAGGTAAAGTATAATATCATAACTAGTGCTGAGAAAATCTTTGTTCTTAATACATAGCACCCATGGTTACGGATTTCACTGGAACAAAAAACATTGGAGAATATACATAGCTGTCCTGATTAGATCACATTTATATTTAATTTGGACCATACTATTTTTAAGCTACATCAACATGAATAGGATCTCTCCTGCTGCAGAAGCACTTGCTGAGATTTGGATGCATTATGTGTGTCTGCTATTCTATAGTTGAACCATTGCAGGCTTTCCTCACTCTTCCGTCAGACCTCCGTCTGCATCTCATTCAAGATCAATGGCACTCTTCAGGCATCTAAAAGGCATTGATCCAAGTGTTTAGAGCAAGTCTAAGTCTTAGTGAAGCTGACAAAAATACACAAGAACAGAAGAGTAGCTATCTGTGCATAGCTCTTCATTTTTTTCAGATAAGGCTTGGCTATAACATCATTCTGTTGATGATTTTAAGGTTTTTCAGGGCCTGAAAGGAGAAGTGTTCAAAGAAACATTCATGCCTTTAAGAATCCAAGCTGAAGTGATGTAGAGAACTCATGTAAACTCACTAAAACTGATATAGAATGTACAGGGTGGTTTGGGTGTATTAATGTGCTTCCACTAGGCCCCATAGAAACAGATTTTACCAGCTTCAACCTTTTTGCTTCTTCCTGCCTTGAGGGATGGGAAGAAAACATCAGATACCCATATACAATGTCCGTGCTTTGCTTCCTTGTTAGTCATAGCCAATGAAAAGACAAAGTAAGGAAAATACAAATTGCCTCTAAAAAGTAACAGCCATGAAAAGTATCCTTGTTTAGTATGCTTAGTAGCTTTATATTATGAACAGGTAGCACTGCTGTTAAACTATTTTATTCGTCTCATTAGTCCCAAGGATAGCAATAGTTGCGTATTGCCTCAAAGGAGAAGTCATTGAGGTATTTTGTGCTTGGTCACTTGTGTTGTATTTTACAGTCATGGCAGTACTGAGCTGAAGACATTCTGAATAATTCACCACATTCTTTGTGCATCCACAGAGTTGGGCTTTATAATAGACAAATTGTTTCTGACATACAAAAAAAAAATATGTATTCAGTGGTTTGATTTCCAGTCTGAAGACAATAAGGAACTACCTAACAACAGAAAAGGTAATCTGACCATGCTACTTCCTTTGGTCATGCTGAGGAAGACAGTGAGGAGAAACCTATAGCCCTAAGAAGGACAGCACCCCTCAAACCCTTCACCTTTCACTCAAGGCTACAGGAAAAACCACTACTGTTTTATGGAGAGGTAATTGTTTCTTCATTCTTTCTGCCAGTTCCACCTAGAAGTCCATACCAAGAGAAAATCAAGTATTGCTAAAACTTCAGGAGACCATTCTAAATGAACATTGAATGTGGTGAAACAACTGTGTCAGGATTTTCTGTCTTTCCTGAAGAACATGGCAATTAAGGTTGTCAAGGACCTCATGCTAAAGCTTTGTTTTGTGTATTGGGACAAAGTGGTGCCAACTCCATTTCTCTGTGTCAAGAACATGTGGATCTATGAAATTTTTCTACCAAGAATGTAGTACTTCAAAAATATTAATGCATATTCCATATTTTACAACAGTGAGGAGAAGACATGAAGAACCTTGGATGATCCTTGAAGCTGATATAGTGATGTGGTGGGTTAACCTTGGCTGAGCGCCCACCAAGCCTCTCTATCACCCCCCCTTTCCTTCCCCTCCTTAGCAG
>JAVSBS010004650.1:0-32661 GCA_033124195.1 Coracias cyanogaster
TTCCAGTTGGTGCCCGTTGCCCCTTGTCCTGTCACTGGGCACCACTGACAAGAGTCTGGCCCCATCCTCTTGCCCCCTGCCCTTCAGATACTTATGTTTATTTAGATATTTATATCGGATGCTTTCTCTTAGCCACGTATTATTTGATTCACAAGTCACAGACCCACCTATTTGTAGTTAATGACTTTCCTATTAATTTGCTTTATTTCTAATCAGGAGTGAACATTAACCTTTCCTGGGGTGGAGCTAACACAGGACCACGCTGTGAGGCTCTGTGTGTATCTACTCTGCCTGGATCATTCTCTCCATGCTGGCAGGGTTCTGCCAACTGCTGTCGAAAGACAAGTGTGTTGGGGCTTCTTTAACAACTTCAGCTTGTCCATAGGTGCTGGTGTAACTAATCGGTAGGCATGGTGGGGTGCAGCAGGAGAAAGTTGG
Source organism: Coracias cyanogaster (assembly GCA_033124195.1). Classification (NCBI taxonomy): domain Eukaryota; kingdom Metazoa; phylum Chordata; class Aves; order Coraciiformes; family Coraciidae; genus Coracias; species Coracias cyanogaster. The sequence goes on from JAVSBS010004650.1 coordinate 439, forward strand.
AGCTGAGAAGGAAGTCCTGGGTGGTTGGTGGGTGCTTCTGAGTTCTGTAGTAAAGCAGGTTCTGCAGTGACACAGAACGGATGGCAGCGGCAAGGTCTGGCTTTTCCATGTCTCTCCTAGTGTTGCTGCTTCCTAAAGAAGTTTCACCTTCATCTTCCATGCAACTGCCTTTACTGTATGAAAACAAGGAGTGTAGCAATCATGCTCCTGGAATTGCTGGAAATATAAAAAATGGTGAATTACTAGAACAGATGGGCTATGAAATTGGGCAGGGTTTTCATTTTTGCCTGTTGAAGACAACATGGGTTGGTTCTGCCTTGAAGAAGGGAGTCTCCTGAGGTTCTTTTAATTTGCTTCAGTGACAGAGCAGGTAAGTGCTGATGAGCTGGGCTATGTTAGAGGAAACCATTGCCAAAGATATTGTCAGTGTGTGACTGGAGCTGCCTTTGGCAATGCTGGCTTCGTGGAATCCTGCACTGAGTACTTGTGATCCTGGTAAGAACATAAAGGGTAGTAATCTTGAAGCACTCAGCAAAGCAGGTAAACAACGAGGAGAAGGTCCACAGAAAGAAATTGCTTTTGCTAGGGAGTTACAACGTGTTGTTCACAGGAGTAGGTGAGTGAAACTTCCAGGATGCTGCTGGTAAGGAGGTCAGCTGAGGGATGCAGTGCTGCTCTCTGAACTCTGCTGTGAGCCTGCAGAGGGAGCTTGGGTTGGAGAGGAAGAGACAGACCTTTGACTTCAGTAGTTGGTTACTGAATGGCAAATACGGCCAATTCTCATTCATCTGTGGTGCTAGTGGGTTTTTAGCAGGTTAGGACTTCCTGATGGCGTCAATTAATCAGCCAAGAGAATAGAAGCATGGAAACCTTGGGCACTGAATACCTCTTTCTCTTGGTCAAGGATTCAGTGATGTGGATGTGAGAGCCTTTAAGAAGTATTTTTTTCTATTAGATTTGTTATAAGCATTCTTGGACACATCTCTGGTAGTTCATCAGATACTGAAACTTTTGCACCCAGGTGAGCTCTTGAATTACTTGGGAATAGAACTACAGAGGTGTGGGTTCTGAAGAGCCCATGCAACCTCTTGACAGTGTCTTCTTCCTTTCATAATCCTTCCTGCCTCCTTCAACCTTATGCTTTTAACTCACTTTCTCATTTACATGTTCCCTTCAGAGCTCCCGTCTTCCCCCCAAGTTATCACTTTACCCTCACCATGATGAACCTTTTGTTTGCTTGATGCCATTAGTTTGGCCCTTCAACGGGTTTGGAGTTCAGGTTTGTTTGGGGGTTTGGTTTTGTTGGGGTTTCTTTGTTTTCTTGTTTTGGGGCTTTTTTTCATTTTTTTAAAAATATATTTGATCTTCTCAAACTTGATAAACTGTGATGAAATCTAGGATGGCCTAAGAAATATAGAGCTGGCTTTGCTTCTATCAGGTTTAGAAGTGCTTCTGACATGGAAGCAATTCTGCTTTGACTGCAGGGAGCTGGAATACTGGTTGGTAGTCCATGCTAAACTCACATCCTCAGGTGGACAACTGTCAGCTCAGAGTGAATGGACGAGGTGGGCATGACACTTTTTTTCTTTTAAATATTTATTTTGGTACCTGTCCACAGGCTGTCCTAGCACGAGGTGTACAAAATGTCCTACTGCCCTTTTGGAGAAGTCTGAAAAATGCATGATGATGAGATCGCTACGGTGGGTGTTCATAACCTGGGGAGATCTCGTGTGGTTTATTTGCTGCTTTCAGAGGTGGCTGGGCTATGTGAGAGGACTGGATCCTTTCATTTCCAGTATCCCAATCAGGAGATCTCTTCTGATGGCTGCCAGGTTTTGTCACCTGCCTTCCTAACCTGTGTGGGATGAGTTGATGTTGCTAGTCCATTAAGAATAGAGGAGGGATGACTCTGAGGAAGCAATTTTACATAAACAGACCCGGTTGTTGCTATTATTATGAGTCATGTGAAAACAGATGTAAGGTTGGAGGACTTGGCTGAGCTATCACTTCTGTCCAAGGTAAGGACTTTGGACTAATGCAGGCTATGCTGAGAAGCTGCTGCCAGTGTAGTTTCCTCCTGGAAAAAGGCTGATGTGACCCATTATGCTGTCAATCCTGCAAATGGAGTTGGTACTAGAATAATGAAAAACATTCTCCTGAAAAACTCTACCCTCTTTCTCTTTTCTACAGAAATTCCTGTTGGAGGTAGCGGAGGAAGGGTGGGGTTGTGTTTATGATAAAAGTTAGCAGGTTTTGGAGCGCACACGATGCTACCAGTTGTGTACGGAAGAGCCAAATGAGAGGAAGAGTTCCTGATTGGTGTCCTGTGCGTTTTGATGCCTTTTAAGAGAATTATAGATAACAATGGAAGAAGAATTAAAACCACCCACTGAAGCTGTTTCTGAGCTTCCTTGCTGCTGCAATAACTTTGGTTTTTTTTTTTTGTCAGGAATAGGAAATGAGGCTTGGGCCTTTAACATGAAATGCCCACAATTGGAAGGGGTGGCACTGGAGAGCAGGACTGTGCTTTCACTGAATTTATAAGGCTACTGCTCATTTAACAAGCTCTGGGGTGTGTTTGATTTCTGAGCATAACAGTTAGAAAATCACAGCTCCCTCCCCATCGCTTCTCAAGGGCTTAGTTATGAAATGTGTGGACTTAATGTTGCTGTCACAGTGTTGAATAGAGGAAGAACTTGTTGAATGTCTTCCAGGAAAATACTGGAGTGGGCCAGTAATGCCTGATATGCAGAGTGCCATCTCTTTTCTTATGAGTGCAGTAACTTATTTACTTCTAATTATCCTGGGTATCTGCCCCTAGCAGCAGTGGAGACTTGTGCAGATATAAATGGTGGAGAGGATGTGGGAGAGATGAGGGGAACGTTCATGGTTTTCATTCCTAGATAAAACCTTCACCTCTAGATGTGACTCTGGTTTCAGAGTCCTGCTGCCATCTCCTGATTCTGTCTTGCCACATACCAGAGGAGAGACTAATCCATACTTTGCACCACATGAGTTCTGAGATTCCCGTGCAGAGCTGTGCTAATAATTAATTGTCACTTTGTGTGTGTGATGGAGGAATATCTCATACTGCTGAGGTTTAAAGACAGGAGAGTAAAGAAATTCTTTAAGATGGGAGACTTCACTGGCAGCTTTCTACAGACGGCAGCTGGACAGGCCAATGTATGCCTTTTGCGAAGAGTTTTCTGATAATTTTGAACAAAGCTGTTGACAGTGCAAGCTGTTTGCATGTGGAAGTGGTAAGAGGGGTGTAGGGTGTTGCAAGACAAAGGGGAAAGGCTGAAGAAGGCCGTAGAGCGCACAGGGAGCGGCGCAGTTGGTAGCGAGCTGATCTGGCGCCAAGCTTGAGGGTGAGGCAGATGGAGATCTTTCTGTTTCTACCTTAGGGACTCTTGCTTTTTTTCAATGTAGGTTTTTCATTAGATGATTTAATGCAATTGGTGCAATAACATTTGTGTTTTCTCTGATAACTAATTCCAGTTGTGGGCTGCTCAAAAACATCAACGTCATGAGTAGTTCATGTAAGTGCAGTACCTAGGCAAGCTAAGCCTCATCTACACAAAAGGTTTCTCCAGGCAGAAGAGATTTACTAGGGACCTAAATCTCCAGTACAACTATTACAAGTATTCTGGGATGCTCTGCCATGTGGAAATGCAATTGCAAGGAATTGAGATGCAGGTGGAAGTGGAATTGCAAGCCCAGGAGTAGGAGCAGAGGTGGGTTGGCCAGAGAAGTTTGAGATTGGTTTCATGTTTTGTGGAAGACTTCAAGGTGAAAGCAAGAGGTGGGCATCAAATTCCCATGCTGCTGAATCCTAGACTTCATTTTTACTCACAGAGTCATAGAATGATTTGGGTTGGAAGGGACCTTAAAGATCATCTAATTCCAAACCCCCTGCCACGGGCAGGGAGACCTCCCACTAGACAAGGTTGGTCAAAGCCCAGTCCAACCTGGCATTGAATAGTTCTGGGGGGGCATCCTCAACTTCTCAGGACAACCTGTTCCAGTGCCTCACCGCCCTCAGAGTGAAGAATTTCTTCCCTACATCTAATCTAAATCTTCCCTCTTCCACTTTGAAGCCATCACCCCTCGTCCTATCACTACAAGCCATTGTAAAAAGTCCCTCCCCAGCTTTCTTGTAAGCCACCTTCAGGTACTGGAAAGCTGCAATAATATTTCTGTGGAGCTTTCTCTGCTCCAGGCTGAACAACCCCAACTTTCTCAGCCTGTCTTTACAGGGGATGTGCTCCTTGGATCATTTTTGTGGCCCTCCTCTGGACCTGCTCCAACAGGTCCATGTCCTTCCTGTGTTGCGGGTCCCAGAGCTGAACGCAGTACTCCAGGGTGGGTCTCACCACAGCAGAGTAGAGTGGGAGAAGTCCTTGTTACTAAAACAGAAACCAGAAGTGTTCCTTCAAATAATAATTTCCAGTGGAGTTGAATTTCAGTTTAACGCAGGGAAGCACCAGGCAAAAGCATGTTCAGTGCATGGCATTCCAACCATGGCTTCTCTCTGGGAGCTAGTTAGCGGTGTAAAGACAGCACAGTTTGTACAGCTCTGTTAGGGAAGGTACAGGAATGTGCAGTAGATGGAGCAACAGAAATACACAGTTCTTTCAGAAGAAACCTCGTACCATGTTTAGTAGGAGTTCAGGCTGTGTGAGTTTGGGCAGAGGTGTCACATGGGTTGTACCAGGGACTGGCCTCAGTCTAAAGACAGTGTAAGGAGAGGAGAGAGCCCTCTGGTCAGATCCGTGTGTGCTAGAGCTGAGCAGTACTGGGAATACCTGGTAGACTAGGATTGAAATGCAGTCACATCTTGATGAAATTGTAGAGTGGGGCAGAAATCTGAAGAATGAGTTTCAATTAAGAACAGTGAGAGGCAGGAGTAATTAAATGCACAGATTCTAAATGGAAGAGATTCTGAAGGCAGCAGCATCTCAGGGGAACAGAGTTTGTGGAAGATGGTAGAAAGGTCTGCTCTGAACTCGGGGGAGGAAATGTCCTCCTGGAGTCTGGTGCTACAAACGCCCTGACCAGGTGTGATGTTTGCTACTAATGCGTCCCCGAGACTGCCTGACACACAACATCTAAAATAGTTATGGGCAGGGGTGTCCATGTGCGTGTGTCAGCGTTTCTCAGAGAGGTCAGGTCTCAGCATTTACAGTAATTTCAGCCTTGTTACCACTTAATTCCCATGAAAGCTTGTCCTAACTGGTGATAGGACCCTCTGAGCCCCATGACCTGTAGTACCTTAAGGGGTGTGCTCCATCTGTGAAGGAAAGTATTTGTCTGGGAAAGGACAATGCCTTTTGTAGCTGATGGGATTTGAATATGTCATACTGTTAAATAATGAGATTGGGTAACTCGGATTACCAGCTAGAGTAGGTAGTAGGTGCATGTTATCTGTGGCAACTGAAATAGCACCAGCACAAACAAGCTTTTCTAAAAATAACATCGCTGGTAGTCATTAAGGACTAACTCGTGTTTTTCAAGAACTGGACAAGTTGGTATAGAGTCATTCTAACTTCTACACGCAGGTGATTACAAAGAGTAGGACACATGTAATTGGTTCATCAACAAGTGCAGCATTGCAGGATACCCTGATTGTCACTGCAGCCTCAAGAACACTTGTTGGATGAGTCTTTAGCCGCTTTACAGTTCCTAAATAAATGAAGGCTGGGAAAAACTTGCTGGTGAACTTCCTGAGGAAATCAGCTATGATACGATGAGCTGGATTTTGAACAACATGCAGTAAGACTTTGTCAAGATGTGTAAGAGTGAAACATCACCATGTAAACAGGTCATGCTAGGTCCCTCAACCACCAAAGCAGGAAAGGCTCCGTGAAAATCCTCTTATGAAGTTCATTAAAGACTGGTAAAGTTTTTTATTCTGGACCCACAACATAACATATGCTCCTTGCTTGGGCTCCTGATTTGTCTCCTTGGATAGTGCACTCAAATCCACAAGTAACATGCAAGTTTGCATTTCATTTTGAGCCCAGCAGGCATACGGCAATGAGGTTACAAGACCTTTCCAAGTGAGCCTGGAGGGACTTGTTGGCTAGAGTTTGGATTTCTGGCAAGCAGCTTATTCCAGCTCTCTTCTGTAATAAACTCAGGGTTCAGTCCCTGGCCTCTTAGAGATACTGAGCACTGTTGCGTGTCTCTGGATAATCAGTCACTGGAAAGGCACAGATGTTTCAAGATGCGTAGCAATGGGTGCAACACATGAGAAAGGCAACATCAGGGTCATACTACAGATGCAACCACATCTTACATGTGTTCTTTCTCGACAGGAAAATTCTTGTAACATTTGCGCTTTTCTGGTTGCTGATGCCATCAAATGAGTAACACAAAAACTAATAATGCCTGTGACTCTATTTGGGGGTCATTAAGCCTCGCAGTGGCCAGGATGGCTGCTGCCCCTGCTGCAGGCAGATCCAGGAGAAGAGCAGTACAGCAACAGGATGGCCCAAGGCAGTGGCTTAAATTAATTTGGGCAGCAGCTTAAATTAATTTGGGCAGCAATTCGAACAAAGTCAGGATTGTAGAAATATGGGGCTAGACGACTAGAAGTCCTTACCTGGTTGTGGAGATACTAAAAGATGGTTGAAAAATTACTGCTTTTTTTTTTCCTGTTAATGAAATATGTTCCTTGTTACACAAGCATAAAAGAGAAAAAAAACAGACCCAGTCAGGATTCAGAATTTGATGTTCAATTTGTTTGTAGCAGTAATGCAGAAGTCTTGGTGTGTATCCCCTGTGGAAAGTGCAGGTGCCTATGTTGCTTTCTAGGGGGCCATCATTTTAAAAACCTTGAGGAATATTCGTGGCAAATCACATAACTGCCTAGATTGGAAAAGACCTTTAAGATTGAGTTCAATACTTAACCTAACACAGACAAGTCCTTGACTAAACCATATCGCTAAGCACTATGCCTACACATCTTTTAATTCCCTCCAGGGATGGAGACTCCACCACTGCCCTGGGCAACCTGTTCCAATGCCTGATAACCCCTTCAGTAAAGAAATTCTTCCTAATATGCAATCTGAATTTCCCTCGGTGCAACTTGAGGTCATTTTCTTTTGTCCTATCACATGTTTTGTGGTTGAACAGACCAATCCCCACCTCTCTACAACCTCTTTTCAGGCAGGTAGTTTAATTAGACAGTTTCCTGCTGCTGGTGGCTATGCTGGCTCCCCAGATCAAGCACTGGAGGTTTCTACTGAAGGTGTCAGGTCTTGTTCTCATGGAAAAAGCATTTTCTACAGCACGAGCTGTAGAAGGTCTTGTGGTAACCTTTGTGATAGATGGAAATAGTGAAGTATCCTAGTTAATTAGTTCTCCAATGGCTAATTTGGGTGATAGATACAAACCTGTTGCTGTTGTCAGCCAGTGGTTTTTAGCTTCAGTGGTAGAGGCCTGTGTGGAAATAACAGAGGTTCTGGTTTTCTCTTTACTGGTGGTGAGAGTTGTTAAATCCATATGGCTTGTAGTGGTGATGGCTCCAAATGCCGCAGCTAGCTGCGTTGCTGCAGGGCTTTGCACTGTAAAACATTATAGCCCATTAAATAAGGGGAACAAGCTACTCCTAAACTTGGCTTATTTGATCTTTTTGAGCCTACCCTCCAATGATGAAGCAAACGGTGGCTTTTCAAGCATTCTCTGGTTGTATTATCTGCCAAACACCTCTCTTAGCACAGTGTGATCTACCAAAGATGCCTTGAACACTGTTCTTCTGCTGGGCACTTGCTGGTCCTTGTGGAAACAAGCTGTTGTTTCCATTGCATCTGGTCTGTCTGGGTGGGATGCAGAGGAGGGGTATTGCTTTATGGGTAACGTAACAAACTCAAAGATTCTTGCTTTTGTCTTAATATTAGCACTCGCAACAAGAAAGCAACTCTTTATGAGCTCCACAGGAAAACAAACCGTTCTCCTTGCTGTGTGAGTAGTTGAAGTTTGTAGTTTGATGTGTCCGCACAAAGGAATCCTTCTTGCCCTGTGCCTGTCGTAGGGAAGCTGAATGACGACTAGCAGTGGACACTGACCATAAAACAAAGTTCTGTACAGACCAGTGACAGTTACAAGAATCATTGTACAAGGGAACATGAATGAGCATTTTGGTGGCTCTATTAATGTCTAGTGGGGACTTTTTTCTTAGAGTGTCCTTTGACACTCAGCACTGGTCTCCTAGACCTGGACAAATGTGAATAATCTGGGATATAAACCTTCACTCTGGAATCTGTTTGGGGTTTTTTTTGTTAAAAGTTCAGCTGTTAAGCTTTGGTCTTTGTTGTTTTAAGCAGGAGAGACAGAGTAAAGTGTTTCGCTTTTCAAACTCATTAAAAGCTGACAGGAGAAAGAGAAGACCATTTCCTTCAAAAGCTGATTATTTATCAGTCTTTCGTCCTTGGAGTTGTGATGATCCCAGAGTGAGCGAGTATCCTTTTTCCTATCCCCATGGTTTCGTACCTCATTTATATCTCAAATCAGCAGAAACTCTGATCTTCACCTGTGTTTTTATGGCAGCTTGTAGAACTGTAAATGTGAATCCGCTCTGACAGCAAACCCTAAATCAACCTTTGGTCACTGCAAGCTGGAATGATTTGAAAACCTGCGTAACCTTTTGACCAAACCTGGGCTGATGTTCAACATCTTTAACAAGAACCAAAGCCAGAACAGCCCTGATGACTTCAGGTTTTCATTATAAGCCAGCTGTAGACCCTAATGTACAGTTAGGTTGGGACAGAGGATGTAATGGGTCAGCTGCACCGTTTGGGCAGGAATGTGCTTGCTCCCTTGGGATCCATTGAGCAATGGCGTTCTCAACGCTGCACTTTGCTGATCTGGCACTGAAAAGCAGGGGCTGTTTTCTCCTTCACTGCTGCTCATGAGCATCAGGTATCTCAGGGCAGTCTTTGCCAGCATCTGTCATGGTCTCCCTTTGCTCTCCAGCTCTCACCATGGCACTGTGTGGTGGGACACTGTGGGCTGCTCCCTGTGAATCATCAGTGTAGCTCTGCACAAATCCTGCATTTAAACAGAGTGCTGGGTTTGCTGGTCCCAGTTTGAGTCCCTGGTGTGCATGTGTTTTGAAGTGTATGTTAAATCCTTTGTTCTGGCACAGATCTCTGTGTGACCTGACGTCACATTGATTACACAGAATCACAGAATGGTAGGAGGTGGAAGGGACCTATGAAGATCATCTAGTCCAGACCCCTGCTAGAGCAGGATCACATAGAGTAGATCACACAGGAACATGTCCAGAAGGGTTTTGAATGTATCCAGAGATGGAGATTCCACAACCTCTCTGTTGTGGCAGCCTGTTCCAGTGCTCTGTCACCCTCACAGTAAAGAAGGGTTTCCTTACGTTTAGGATGAACCTCTTGTTTACCAGTTTGTGACCACTGCCCCTTGTCCTGTCACTGGACACCACTGAGAAGAGTCTGGCCCCATACTCCTGACATCTGCCCTTTAGATGTTTATAGGCATTTATGAGACTCCCCACCACAGCCTCCTCTTCTCAGGCTAAACAGCCCCAGCTCTCTCAGCCTTTCCTTGTATGGTAGATGCTCCAATCCCCTAATCATCTTAGTGGTCCTGCACTGAACTCTTTGCAGTAGTTTCTTGTCCTTCTTGAACGAGGGAGCCCAGAACTGGACACAGCACTCCAGAGGAGGCCTCACTAGGGCAGAGTAGAGGTGGAGGACAACCTCCCTTGACCTGCTGGCCACACATTTCTTAATGCATCCTAGGATGCCACTGGCCTTCTTGGCCATGAGGGCACATTGTTGACTCATGGCCAGCCAGCTGTTCACCAGGACTCCCAGGTCCTTTTCCCCACAGTTGCTCCCCAACAGGTCAGCCCCCAACCCTGATACATGGGGTTGTTCTTCCCCAGATGCAGTACTCTACACTTGCACTTACTAAATTTCATTAGGTTTCTCCCTGCCTGACACTCCAGCCTGTCCATGACTGATCTAGGTAGGGTTGCGTCTGCATGAACCAGCTGAATAGAATCTAGCTTCAGTTTGGGTGCAATAATCGGCTTCTTTCCCGGCACTGTTAGTGCAGTAGCATGGGCTCTCTCCCGTTTGCTTCCCTGTTTCTGAGCGGGTGTTGGACAGAGGAGAGTTGGACCACTAGTATTTATGTATGTAGAAGTAACCTAACAAAACTCTGTGGGATCTGTATAGAAAGGGAAGGTGATTTTGTTTTAAAACACATCAACATGTTGATTGTACCCACTCACTTGTAACTGAGCGATTGTGTGGGGTGGGTTGGATCACTTGTGTGACATGGAGGAAAAGGGACAGTGGTCGTCAAGTCCTGTGTCTCTGGGGTCTTTCCTGACTGGTGATGAAAGCTGGATTTTTTACAATCTTTCATGCTTTTCAGATGTCAGCAATAGTTAGAAAGTATCCTTTTGACACAGAAGTTTGCTAATGTCATCCTCTATAATTCTTTCCAGAGCTGCTGCCCATTGTCTTTGACTTTATTTTGGGTATCTTTGTGGCTATAGTTTATCTTCCCATTGACATCACAGCACCCACTGGGCCTCTTCCTGTTATGTAACCTTCACCTGTATTTTATTCATACCAGTATTAATATCTCTGCTAAAAAAACAGTCAGTAGTTGGACTAGGTGATCACTCTAGGCCCCTTCCAACTAGGACTATTGTATTCTAAAAAAAAAATAAATTTCCCTGGGTGTGACATACCTGTGCCTTTTGAGATGCATGTTATGGACTATGAGTTCCACTCAATGCACCTGTAGGTCCAGGTTGCTGTAGGACCTTTGAGTTGTCTTGGATGTGATGCACAAGAGTTTCTCCGTGCCTGCTGCCATAAGGACAGTTTGGAAGCGTACTGATTCACCTGATCCAGGCTCTTGCTCCTCCCTGGCTGGCTTTGTCATCCAGCATGCCCATGCTTACCATGCCAGTAAAAAGACCCAACAGCAACGACAAACCCAAACCACAACATCATTTAGCATTCAGGTTGCAGAGGTTTTTTTCCCCTCATTCCAAAGTCTAAATTCCACTTCATTGATGCAATCGGATGCTCCAGGCCACGCTCTCCGGGGCACTGATTGCAGCTCCTCATGTGATTAAAGTCACTTGGCCAGCAGCCCTCATCACCACAGGGTTCATTCCTCTAGTAAGAGTGGCTGGTGCGTGTTAACTATGCTGTGGTTCCAGCTTTTGGAGCCTCAGGGTTTATGCCTCACTGTGGAGAATACGCTGGTATTTGTTGTCATCCCACCTGAGACCCACAGGCTGACCTCGCCATGTTTGGATAACTGGTTTCTCGTACGGGCATACAGCAGGGTCTGGCGTGGCTGTAGCCGTCAATCTCCGTGGGCACACAGTAGAGGTTTTTACCGCCCTTGCTTATCTGGCTGTCCTTCAGTGTTTTAATATGAACCATACCAAGTAAAGCTGCCTGAGAATTGAAGATTATCTGTGGTATTCGTCACTTTTAGGAAGGGGAGTTGGTTTAATGTTGGCCTTTAGCATTTGCTAGGCCTTGTCTCCTTGACAGAAAACAACAGACTAAAACGATTACCAAGAACAGCTGCTTAGAAGGGGCTTTGGATATTTTTTCCGCTTTTGCTGACCTGAACCACAGCAATTATAAGTTCTGGTTATTGTAAACTCACCACAGAACACAAGGCATACCTTAAAATGATGTCATGTCTAGACACACAATTCAGGTATAAATTATGGAGAGAAAGTAGCTTGTTCAGTGGTTAAACTGTAAAAATTTAACAAGATATTTCTGTGTCTCTAGCCTTCACTCTTGCATACGTATTTCTTTACCTCTTACCAGGAGAATTCTGTGACTGCCTCTTAATTTTTTTGTGTTGGGAGATGGAATTTCCTCCCTGTTCTCCATTTCATTTCCTATTTCTGCCTCGCTGGGTCTCGAGGGAAGCAGTGTAGCCATCTACTTAGAGCCCAGATCTAGAGAGGAAGACTCTTGGGTCCAGTCATGATTCAGGCAAGGTCACACACGGGGTGATATACGGCAACCTTTTCAAAAACTGGCTTGCTATTCTGGGTAGCTTTGTTTTACAGGGTGGCAAAGGAAAGAGAACTCTGCTGTGCTGCCCAGATGCTTGATTTTCAGAAGTATTCGCTATTTATGGTCTCAACAGCATCTCTGCAGGCCCTAATAGAGTTGCATGGGCCTTAAGTTTAAGGGTAGGTTGGACCCTAGTTACTGCAGGCTAGTTGAATTTCTGAACAGAGTCCCTGCTGCTGCTCTGCATGAGAAGAGTGGAGTGGAGCTAAGGTGTTACCAGCAATCTCGTACCTGGGCACTAAAGCCTTGCAAGCTCAGCGGATGGCTACCAGAAGTGCTGCACGGAACGGCACGTGCAGGAGTCACTCCTATCCCATCTACCACTGGTTATTTAGGTATAACTTCACTGCTTCACAGGGAGTGCTCCCCTGCTGACAAGTCTTGTATTAAAATACACAGTTCCCCACACTTGGCCTGGGCTTAATTTCCTGGTGCGATCGGAATTGTTGGCTTACCACCTGGTGTAATCTATACCCTTCAGGTACCTGCTATGAAATGCAGGCTTTGGCGATGGAAGAGGCCTGTTGGGTTAACAAGTCAGCGCAGGACTATTCTCTGTAGCATATTCTGTTGTGCTTTTCCTGGCCTAATTACGCAGTCCTTAAGTGAAGGAATTTGGCAAGAATGTTCTTCCATTTTAACTGGTATTTGATCTCAGGTTCTCTTAGTTATGTTTTTTCAGTCATCTCCTGCTGCTATCTAGAATTTCTCCTTCGCTCCCTGTGTGGATGCCTGTTGTGGGTTTTGCTCCCAGGTCCAAATATGATGCCTCTCCTCACCCGAGGAGCACCTTGCTCTCCCAGATACCTGTTCTGCCATCTGTGTGTCCGCTTGAGGGCAAGGCTTCTACTTCAGGCCAGTAACTGTGTCTGGATCTAACCCTTATCATACCTGGGCCTCTCATGATCTTTTTTTTAACCCATAATCACATTAGTTTGTTTCCTGGAAGCTGTCTGCACTGCCAGTCTCTGAAGACAACTTTTAAAGCTCAGCAAGCAGAGATGGCAGTTGGTGGTGTAGGAGTTGTTCTGTTCCCGTTGCCATAGGGACAGTTCTGCGGTACGCTGAAGAGCTGGTTCACTCTGCTTTGGGTGCATGCAGCAGCGCTCTTGTTGCCAAAGGGACACGTGTCTGTGGTCTTGTTAACTTGAAGTGTTGCTGGCTCTTAGTGTGCTGGGAAGGGAAGGCTTTTCTTTGGTATCCACAGACTTAGCTGGACAAGCCCTAAGCCTCGATTCACTCCCACGTACCTAGCTTTTGCTAACACAGCAATCAAGTTAACTTTCCTGTGTGCCACAGAGTTGTCAGGGCTGTTCTGGAACCGTGACTTTCCAGTCTCGACTTGAAGTTTGATCAGCAAGTCGCAATTTTTGACCTTTTTGCTGTCCATCTTTTCAAGATCGTGGGAAGACCTATTTTCATTAGGCTACATCTGTATCAATTGTTTCTCCTTGCCTCTTTGTCCGTATCAACAGGGAGTGACCTTTTTGCTGCGTTGTTTCTCTGTTTGCACCCTGCTCTGCTGCTGTTTGGAAGCCTTGTGTGGAAGGTGAAGGTACCGTGTGACTTGCCTGCTTGCAAGGTACCCAATGTCCTTAGAGCTGTTACTACACCAAGCAGAGCCTGTTAGGTCAGGACTTGTGATACTTATGAATGAACTGCACCACAAATGGTCACAACGTCTTCAGAGATCAATAAAATTACTGTCTGCGGCAAGGCCACGAAGTAGATGCCTCCCCTGGAATACTTCATATTAAGAGCACTGGAGCAATTAAAGCTTCAGCTGCATGTTCCAATCCATTGCACAGGGTGGGGTGGTCTTGGGGCCCTTTTTCAGCTTTTGATTGAGTGATTGTGTACACAGACAGCTTTTGGGGTGGTTAAACATAGCAGGCGAGTGGTAATACAGCTCTAAATACTGTCAGCCAAAGTTTGTCCTCACTTTGCTTCCTGGACATCCACTTGCAGTGTCCCATTTTCCCCTGTTCATGGCTTTTTAGAGGTACTTTTTCTTTCTTGAGACTCTTGAGCAGTTCAAGTACAAACAGATGGAAAGCAGCAGAAATCCAGCTCCACAGCAGCACCCAGAGCAGGGTCTTAATTCATCTGAAGTGTTTCGTGCTCAGGGACAGGGGCTGCAGCCAGGAATCGTGTAGCCTGGGGCAGGATGCTGTAGATTCCTTTGTGTTGTCCCTCACTATCCCTACATCTTTTCTTCCCACCTTCCCCAGTCTGCAGCTTGGTTTCATATTCTTGGTTGCCCAGGTGGAGCTTGCTTCTTTTCCTGGAATATGGAGATGTCCTTCTCCTGGGCTGGTCCAAGGGCAGGAAGCTAGAGACTCAGCTGTCAATTCTCCTGAAGGAGACAGGGAGTGGAGGCTGGTGGTGCATGGGAGCTGGAAAAGAGTTATGGAGAAACAGTTGGTGCTTCAGGCAAGAGTCTTCTTGGCACTCTGTTTTATATTTTTTTAGGAAATACTCCACAGTGAAGGAACAGTTTCTTTGGATAATGGATTCTGGTCCTGCTGCTGAGGGTGTGTTATAAAAGCCATCTTCTGTTGTTCCTTGAGTGTCTACTTCAAATGCCCACAAGACAAAAGCAACCCTTTTAAAGCCCTAATTAGTCTAGGATGCTAGTTTGTCAGTCCTGCCTAGTGGGGCTGGTTTTGAGCCTGTGGGTCAAGCCATTGCCTCAGGAGTAAGGCTGCCAGCAGAGCTCGCCTGGTCCTGACTACGCGCCAACAAGGAGGGTTGTCCAATGACACCACCATGTGTTTCTCATGTAGAATTATCATCACATAACCTTGTAAGGGTCGATGTGAGCCTTCTTCAAACAAGTGTCATACGGAAGTTTGCAAATTCTGTTGTCCCAGGGAAAATGAACTTGCTCCAAAGTGCTGAAGTGATGCAGGAAGCAAAACTTCAGACTGTTCTGGAATATTGAACTGTGTGGAAGCTGGAGAGCTTTCCCACTTGTACTCCATGTGGAGTAACTTAGCTTTTTCAGCACCTTAAGGGCATTGACATACATCCAGGGAAGGGAAAGTAGGAGAAATGCAAGAAATGAAAATGTGAACCAGAGCTGCTTAGGCTGAGACCATGGCCTGGATATGAGATTCCCTTTTGCTTCAGATCTTACAGGATTTTTATGGGAAAGTGAAGGGGTAGGATCTCTGGGGAGAACACGTTTATTCTGCAGCTTTCTACTCAGAGATGGCCTTTAGCAAGTATGTGTGGCTCGATAATCTCTTAATGTGAAGCAGAACCTCTTGCTTTAAGTTCTGAACCACATCTCTTTAAGCATTGCCACTAGGAGTACTGCAGGGAGTGTTTTGTTTAATTCTAATCGAAATAGTCTCTCTAGGAAGTTAAAAACCAATGTTTGTGTGGCTATGGGACCAGCTGCTTCTCACCCGTACATTGTAGTTAGGCCAGTGCTGGGTTATGAACTAAATGTGTGGTGGAAGTAAAGCAGTGGATGGAACGTAGTGTAAAACCTGCTGTGATGCTGATCTTGAGTAGATAATACAAAATAACAATTTCCCTTGATGTAAGGTTGTAAATATAGATAGAAAAATATATGTGGCATCTGTGGATATGGTTCTTTTTCCTCACAGACTTTTATGTTCTATTTGTGTGATGGGTGACAACCCACTCTGGCATTTTGTGTCATGACTCTCTAGGACTGTCCTGCACCCTTCCAAGCAGTGCTCTCAGCCACACCAATAAGCCAGGCTATGAACATTGTGAAGACAGATCCTATCACTTTTTTTTTTTTTTTATAATCTCTTCTATCCTGAAGTGGAGCTTTGAGTGACTGGTGACAGATCTGCACTAAGTTTGGAAGCAAATGCAAATTATTGCAGAGAAAATCTTTTTCCCAGAGCAAGCCTCTGCTGGCTGGGGAGGAAGGATCAGATATATTCACCTAGGTTTTCTCATCTAGCCAGCTTCACATTCCTTTCCCTCCTTCTCTTATGCTTCTGTTTCCTTTTTTTTTTCCCCAAGACCCACTGTTCCTGTTCTTTTACAGTGGTTAGGGCATAGCCTGGGTCAGGAACAGGCAAAGCACACAGTTTGGGGCTGATGGGCTGATGTGGACTCCTGATTCTCAGCCTCAGCTGCTCTTCCATGCCCAATCTTTGGTGGCTCACAGCAGATCCCACCAGTACTGTCATCCACAACTGCTTCTGGGCACCTGTAAGATGTCCCTGTGACAGGGTCGGGTATTCCAAGCTCCTCTGCTTGTACTCGACACCTGTTTGTCCCCCTCTTTTCTTTTGCATTGTTGATAGGGAATAAGCACATCAGAGGTAACTGTTTCCTCTCATCTCCCTGGCATGTGACACCATAAACCTCAGAGTTGTGGACAGACTTTTGTTCTGTACATGCTGTAGCAGCGCAGCAGTACCTGGAGCAGGCTCTCAGCAGCTGGTACTGAACTGGATTCACCCATACTGTCAAGATGGTCGGTGAAGGATTGTCTCCACCTAATCTGCCACTTCCCTCCAGGCTTCCGGAATTGCAAAGGCTGCTCTCTTGTGCTTGCCTCCTGAGGTTGAGGGAAGGTGAGTGGACTGTCATAGCTACCAACCTGGGACTGCACAGTGGTCTGGAGGCTCTGCCTCTTCTCCTCATGGAAAGGAACTAGAGGGTAAATCCAGCAGTATCTTCTCTCCTACTCCTCAACCACCTGAGGAAGGCATCTTCTGTGCATGCTTTCTGCAGCTGCCTTCCCTGGAGGGCTTTATGTAAATGCAGGAGGGCTGTTGGCTTGTGAGAAGGAAAGTGATACTTTGGAAATTGCTAGGCACCAGGATTTAACCCTTGAGCTCCTGGAGTTCAAAAGCGCTGACTGCTTCAACATGCTGAGGAGTCCTTACTTCCCAAGTGTCCCACAGCTGAGCTGTGGGCTTCTGGGCTAGTGCAAGGCAGCCCCATTCCTTCCTTAGATCATCAGGATCCCAGCTATGAGCAGTCAGCAGGGAACAACCCAGCAAGAAAAGGAGGCGAGAGCAAGTGCCCGAACTCTGCAAAGGGAAACTCTGGGAGTGGCTCACCCCCTCCCCACCTTTCCAAAAGTTCAGCAGCACTCACGGAGCTGGAATGGGGGCTGCATTTATCAAATTCCTGTCTGCAACAGCAATGCAGTTGTTTTAGATTAGTGTACAAATAGACATTAGTGTAATACATCTGTTGTTAATCCACGTCTTGGTAGAAAAGAGATGCCAACACATCATTTATTAGCCACATCGATCCTATAATGTCCTTTCTTTTGTCTTTTGAGTATGTAATAGGTTCCAGGATGTCTTTTATTTCATTGTATACCACATTTCCTCTTGTCTAACATAGCAGGACATAATGTGTTCCAGGATGTAATTTATGCCATTTTGGAACTGGACACCACACAATGTATCCTGAACTTTTCAGAAAATCTTCAGTGTGTTAGTTTTTGTGCTCTGCTCACAGGTTAGTCTTTGCTGAATTGATGGGTCGAAAGAGCAGGAAAATTAGTAGGAAGAAAAGCAGTTTACTCTTAGACTGAGGTGAGCTAAAGGATCATCAGGCACCGTGGGTGCTGTAACTCTTCCACCCTTGCTTTGTGTAGAAAGTCAGACAGGGAAGTGGAAGCCCACCTTTAAGAGCCTGTCCTTGACTGATTGTGTAAGGCACCCCTGATAGTCTCAGAAGAAGTACTCTGTGGAAAGGAACCAGTTGAGGAGTAGCTGTGATGGATACATAACTCCTTTTTTTTGTGGAAATGGAGGGCTGCTGCTACAGTCTGTTTATCTGATTGAATCAAACCTCTGTGCCAGCCCTAGCTGAAAGAATGAAACCCCTCTAACTGTCTTTTTCCCTGTTTAGTGATGTTAATGGGTTTGAGAAGCAGATGACTTTCACAGGTGATGAGGGAAGCAGGGACACAAGGCCTGCGGAGAGGCAGAGAGGTTGGTGGTAATTTGCTTGTGGTATTATCATGTGGGGAGGAATTGGCAGTGGCCACTTGCCTGATGGCTTCCACAGGAGCCTATTCCTTTGGCTTTTCTTTGTCTTAGTGATGAATTAAAATCCCACCCAGAGTGATGGAAGCCCGGTCCTGCATACCCTCACCACTGTGCTATCCAGGTGTCAGCTCTGGCCTGTGCCAGATGTTCACTGTGCAGTGGAGAGGAACAATAGCCTGGCCCAGGGGCACTGCACAGGGTTTCATATTAGCTTCTGCAGGGAGGAAGAAACACCGTGAGTGAGACCTTTGACCTTTAGATTAGACCACCAGTTGCTCTAAACCTGTGGAAGGGTTTTGAAGAAACCAGTGTTTTGGGCCAGTAAAATATTTTTCTCCTTTTTTGTTGTTGCTTTCTTTGTTTCATTGCAGGATCTTTTAGGAGGCAATTTACCTTGCACTGTCCCAGCTTCTCTGCTTTGCACCCCATCCCGTCTGGTGCGTGTCTGGCTTCTGATGCATCAACCTTGAGGCTTGAGGAGTGTAGGGGAATAATGACAATGTTAGCTGCAGCCCTGAGTTCCTGCTTTATCAGGACTTTTTCTTTAGTATGTGCTGGTTTTTAAGCACGTGAACAGTACAGGGAGTTTGGGAATGGGTTGCTAGGGGTAACTGAGACATAAGACCAGAGGGAATAATGTTAATAAAATAAATTGCTGACTCGGAGCAGCCTGATAACTCAGACGGGTGAGTTGTTAGGCTTGACATCATGTTTTTCTCCTTTACTCCCTCTCTGCCCCACATCAGCTGCCTCTCACTTGCAGGCACTCCTGTTCATAGGGCTGGAGTTAGTTAAATCCAATACGGTGTCATGCCATTAGCACACGAGTCTCCTGTGCCAGGCTCTCTTGTTTCTAGGTTTACAGAGAACTGAATGCTAAAACTTTTATGAAGGCAAATTGTTGTAGAAATGACAAGCTCTTATCCCTCTACAGACAGCTCAGCACCGTTCTTCTGTAAGAGGAGATAAGGCAGAACGTGAAATAGCAAACAGCACAGATGCCAGTCAAGGAATTCACTCTCTTGTCAAGGCCTAGGAGTAGTAGAGGGTAGGAAGGAGGGGAGAACACAGTTATTTCTGTTGTGACTAACAGCCTGGGGTCTGTGTTGTGCTATAAACACAGAGCAGAGTCCCCAGCCCAAAGACCTCACTGTCTGCTGAACGGTCTCAGGATCTCAGCGTTGCAGGACAGGAACACAGCCTAAATTTCTGTGGGGTTCAAAGGATGTTCAGAACTCTTTACCACTATGGAGACCAGCTCTGGTTGCATCAGAGCAGATAAATCTCCTAGAGCACAGTCCAGCAGGTAGATTGTGGTGCTTGAGGAGAACCTTATCTAAGAGTCAATTTTTCTGTTACCTGTCTGATGTTTGGACGTTTTACCCTTTCCTTTTGAAGCATCAGATCCCAGCCCTTCTCAAAAACTCATTCTCCCTGGTGCTTCCTATTGGCAGTTTTCTTGTTGGCTGGTTCCTGAGGCAGGTAGGTGCTTTTGAGGGCTTAGGTTACCCCACTTTGTCCTTCTGCATAAATTTAAGAGTTTAGGAGGCCTGGTGTGTGCCTGTACACAGAGGAGGCTGGAAAAGCAAGCTATATGTGCTGTACAGGTTGGTACACTGAGGGTTACCATGCCTCGAGGGACTTGCTTATGGCTAACAGACAGGTGGTCCATGGAAGAAACTGGTGCTTCTCAGCTCTGTGCCTCAATCCAGTTTGTATTTTCTTTCCCTGTAACAGAAATGGCAACTATCCAAGAGATGGAATCTGCTTGCTTTGTATAAAATTATCCCCCTGTCCTTTTTCTTCCAGACAAAGCCAAGGCCGTGTAGTACTGCTGATGGTCTAGTGAAATACAGCTGGCTGGGACTTGTGTGTCCCTCAGCACTGCACGTCAGGGCATGTGTTGCCCCAAACGCTTGGCCTCTGAGCTAACTGGCTTTCCTGGGGTCCAGGTAACACAGGCTTACGGTTCACATCCAGTCCTTGGTCCATCAGTTGGCTGGCCTTGCTCTCAACTCATCTTTAGAGAAGCATACTCTGTTTCAGTGGCTTGTAACAGCCAAGTGAGCCACTTCCTAAGCTGTGTGCTCCTGTCTGGTCCCTGCAGCCAGAAGGTTGCAATTATTTCCTTGCTCTTTCAGCGAGTTCATTATGTTGCTCCACATGCCTTCATATGGTAAAGGACACTGCAGTTCTAACAAGCTTGGCTGGAATAATCATTCCTTCTTGGCAAATACTTCCCCTGACTTGAAGCTGTGCTGTGAGACCAAGGAGTCATCTTTGTCCTTTGCCATGGGGTGGCAGCGCTGGGTGCTGGTCACTCAGCTCTGTCCCTCTGTGTCCCTGCTGAAGCAGGTATCCATGCATGTGTGAAGAGAAGGGAAGGGAGGAAAATACTTTTATTTTGGCTATGCAGCCAGCGTCCCCAGTTCAACAAGCACTAGGAACGTGCTATCCCCGTGGTCATCTCTGGGCCGGGCAGTGCTGCTGTGGCTGGTGACGTGACTTCGAGACCGCTGTAGGACGGGGGAAAAAGGATGAAGAAGAGTGTCTGTAATTAAGCGTAGCAAGCACCAAGTCGACACAGAGTTGTGTAGGCAAATGCAGCACGCACTGAGGGAGCAGGATGTGTCTGAGGGAAGCGTAGGCAAAACAGTCAAAGCTAGAGCCTTCAAATACCTTGAAGGTTGATTTTCTTCTTGTACTTCCTCAGGTGAAGCTGGTGCACTTTCAGGTACTCTTTTACTTGCACAAGCCGTGGTCCAGTGTGTTAAATGTGGTTCCTTTCTACCTCTGAAGCCCCTGGAACTGCTCTGAATTTACACCAGTGGAGCTGAGGTTGGACTTAAAGCAGATACGATCCTTGGCGAGCTGTGCAGGCAGGGTTGGCTTTGTGGAGCACTGCTGTGGACCTGTGTGTTTCTGCCAGTCTGTGTATCTAGTCAGAGAGGAGGTTTAAAGGGGGCTTGGAAAAAAAGGAGAAGTCGTGGTGTGATGCAGTGTTTTGGCACCGCTGAGTTATTTTACTTAATAGTTTGGAGATGATTTAATCTCTGAGATAATTAAATTGAAGGTGTCATATCAAAAGATAACAATGTCTGTATGAGCTCTGTTAGGTTTGGCATAAGCTTCAGGTTGTTTTGTAGGGATTGAGGGATTTTCTGGTGTGGAACATGGGGGAGGAAAGGCAGGGCTAGTTTGATGGTATTTATTTCCACCCTTTCTTGCTATAAAATAAACTGACATAATGCAGAACAAGCAAGCCATCCCCGTGACCTCAGGAGGGTGAGAGCAAAATACTCCCCTGGGCTTAAATGTAGTTTCTGACAAGGAAAACTCTTAGATCAAGTCCCATCTTCATATGTCAGCTCCTATGACCTGCCAAGGAGAGAAACTGGTCTGTGAGACAGCCCAGGGGGTCAGGAGGAGGCACAAGGCTCTGCAAGCTCTTCAGGGACCGTTCATGTCCGGCAGCGCTTTGTGGGAGCTGATGGGCTCCCAGAAGGATGTTCTCCTCTCTGCTGCTGCTTGTTCCAAGTGGGATGTCTTTGTACCTGTAGCCAACATGGTTTGTGACTTGCTCTGTGCCTCTCCCCTAAGAGGACAGCTGTGTCTGACTGGCACCTCTCTGCTAACCCCAAAAGAGAAAGCTCCCTGCCTGCTGTTGGGCAAAACTCACTTTTTCTTCCCTGTGGTGATGTGCTAATCCTTGTGCTTTGGGTTCATGTCTCCTCCAGAGCTACGTGTGATGTGGTGGACTTACCTAGCCAAAGTTTAACATGTAGCCTGCTGGTATGTGACCTACAGGTGACTGGAACACGTGTTCCAGACAGGAGCTACCAGCCTGCTCCTATAGACCCTCTTGCATGGTGAGAGGGATCCAGCCTGCAGTTTTCTCAGCCAAAATCTCTGTGAGTTGGCAGGGAGCCCTCAGTTAAACACATTGATGCTCTGCCCCAGCCCTACCATGCCCCAAAACCCCCCTGCAACATGGGCTGTGGCTGGGGGGGAGCTGGGCTGGTGGTGGGGGGTGGCTGCTGGCAAAGCCTGCCTTGGTCAAGATCTCCCCGGCCTTAAAGATGCTCCCCCAACCCCTGTCCTGCTTGGCAGTGGGCTCGTGCAGTAATAACTTGATAGCCTGTTTCCTTCTTCTTAAGCGCTCTATTTTCAGTCCTATTTTGCCTGGTTGCTGGATGCTGTATTTCATTTCCTTGACCTTGGTGCTCTGCTGCCACCAGTTTAACACCAGCTGAGTGACCCTCAAAGAGAAGGGCTGTGTAATATGTGTGTGTCTATATTCCTTTCACTTTAAGTCTGGTGTGAAAAGTCCTATCTGGGCATTTGAGTGGTGTGGCTTGTGATAGACACTAGTTTATGTGGAAGTTGGCAGGGAATTTTTTTTCCTTTCCTAACAGAAGAAGCAAGGGGAGTTAGGACCTCCTTCTGGTGAATTACTTCGAAAACCAGCCAACATTTGAAGTTACAGGTTTGGAATTGAAGTATAAATTCAAATGAAGTGAAAGATCCATGAATAATATGTCTTTTGGCTGAAATAGAATTTGTTTGTATGTTTTAAGCAGTAGAAAGGCAACAGGATAAAATTCCTATTAGTACCGTATATATTTTCCCCAAGCATGGAACCAGCTGTTGGATAGAAAGTTTGTGTTTGCTCCATAAATATTTTTAACTGTTTGGGGATCCTCTTCCAATGGTACCCAGAGCTCGGATTTCTCCTGGTGCAGCAGATTTGATCTGGTGTCGCTTTCGGTTTGGGATTGCATGTCCTCTGCGGTGCAGCTCATCTTTTCCCACGGGAGCACGTCATCAGTCACAACAGATTTAACACAGGATCCAGAAACCAAGTGCAAGTTTGTCTCTGATCTCTGATGAGTATCTTGAGAGTTGTCAAGTCAGACTTAAAAAAGAGCTTCTCCTGTCTTTGCTGACAGCTCAAATCTGACCAACTCTTCTGTGATTTGGAAGAGGCTGATGAAACACAAGGAGCTATTTTTACAAGGGGCTTGTTGCATTTCTCGCATCGTGTTGGACCCAGAGTTAATAATAGAGCAGTTTGGGGTTTACTGGGGGCTACGTGGTTTTGCTTATGCCAGTAGAAGTCTGAGTGAACTGGATCGAAGTGGTTGGATTTGCTTCTGAGACAGAAGTTGCCACAGATCCTTTCCATAGAGAGGTTGAAGGTGCTTGTGGTGCCTTTTGGTGTTTGCCCTTCCAGCGAGCAGAGGTGGACACCAGCTGAGGAATCCAGAGTTTGTCTGATTTTCTTTTATCATCTGTCTCCTCACTGAGATGATGGTGACATTGTGGCTCCCCCTTCGTATCTCACAGCAGGTTACCATGGAAAGTGAAAGATTACAGAAAACCGTTTTCTTCAGAATTACTCCAGTTTAACACCTGTGAGGTCATAACTGGTGTTTGAAGTCACTTTGTGTCTGGTTTGGGAGGCTATACATACACAACTTTGATTTCAGAGAAGTTATGCTGGCTCCAAAATGGTGCATGTCACAGGTGAATTGGGACTCACAAAGGGCTCTTGTGGAAATGGGTCCTGAATGTGCCTGAGCTTCCTGCAAATCTTAATGGCCTTGCTAAGGATTTAGTTGCTTACTCTGAATTCAGCCTCAGAGAGGTTTAGAGCTTAGTCTGAATGAAAAAGATGAGAGCTAGGGACTGCCTGAGGTCATGCAAAGAAAAGCACCTTTCCAAGAACTAATTTTTTTTTTTTTTTACCTAGAGATGTGAGGAAGCTGCAGGCACCTCTGCTAGCCCTCTAGAAATATCTGCTGATGGATGGAAGCACAAATGAGAATGATTTAGCAGCATTATTTTGGGAATAGGACAGGGAAAGGATTGAAAGTAGGTCGCAAGAGGTGATTCTCCCCCTCTACTCTGCTCTTGTGAGAACCTGCCTGGAGAACTGCATCCAGCTCTGGAGCCCCCAGCACAGGAGACACATAGACTTGGTGGAGTGCATCCAGAGGAGGGCCACAAAGAAGATACAAGGGCTGGAGCACCTTGTATGTCTCCGCTTATGGCAGGGGGATTGGAACTAGATGATCTTTAAGGTCCCATCCAACCTAAACCATTCTATAATTCTATGAAAGGAGATCTCAAACCATGCTACACAACTTTTGGGGTGGGGAAGAAAGCTCACTTCTTTGGTTTTAGTACTTGTTTTGCTGAAAACAGTTGATCTGGTTTAAAATTGCAATATACGCAGTTTTAAATTTTAACTCAGATTTCATGTTTAATCCCTTCATGTGTGTATGAGAGTTGAGGATTTTTACTCATCTTTGGGCCATTGATGGTCTTTTCTTTGGCCTGAAGTCTTCTGAGTTAATGTGATTTCACACTTCTCCCAGGACTAAAAATAACAATGTTGATGTATTTGAAATTAACTATTGAATCTTGTATGAAGCCTTGCCTAGATAATCTGCATTAATTAAAGCTATTAATTTAAAGAGAATCAATTAAACTGCATTAGATCATAATACAAACACTCTTACTCAGGATTGAATCAACCTTAATTTCATATTGTTTGGAAATAACTAGAACTGAATGATGGCCACTTAGAATCATAGAATCACTAAGGTTGGAAAAGACCTCCAGAATCATCAAGTCCAGCCTTCATCCCAACATCTCCCTGACCACTAGACCACGTCCTAAAGCACCACATCTACTCGTGTTTTGAACCCCTTCAGGGATGGTGACTCCACCACCTCCCTGGGCAGCCTGTTCCAGTGCCCGACCACTCTCAGGAAAGAATTTCATTCTAATATCCAATCTAAACCTCCCCTGGTGCAACTTGAGGCCATTTCCTCTTATCCAGTCGTTAGTTACTTGGGAGACGAGACCAACACCAGCCTCACTTACAGTGACAACACTGTCTAAACAGAGTCCAGTGTGGTTTGTGTAATTCCATTTTTAAGGTTAGACTTTACAGATAACACAAGTAGCTTCTCAGAGTTTCTCTGGGCAGATGAGCCTTTTCCTTTTAAATACAGAATTAATTTATTTCTTCTACCTGAGCAGGATGAAGTTGCTCAAACATGCGCTGTATTGACACCTGGCACTGCACAAGGTCTGAAGGGGCAGTTTCAGTCCAACACACACGTACAGTAGATATAGAACTGTGGGAGGTCCTGCTGCGTTCTCAGCACTCATCCAAAGGCAGTGGGGGAGCATCGGTGTAAAGCTGGTGGAGACCTGCAGCGCCCTGTGAATCCTGAGCTGAGACGGGAAGAGTTAAAGAGCTCCTGTGCAGAGGAGTAAGCGCAGGAGCTGCCATTTGGTGCTGACAGACAGGGAGTCACTTGCTGCCTGCAGCTTCTATCAATTTCCACTCTGTTGTCAGCAGGTTGTAAATAAAATAGCTGCTGCTGTGCTGCTCTTTCCGCTGGCTCTGGGACTGCGGCTGCCTCCGAGCGAGCGTGCAGGGCTGATTGATAACGAGGAGGCCTGGTGGTACCTCCAGCCCCATCGGTCAGGGGAAGGGAGATGTCCAGCTCTCGCCCAGTGACGGTCTGAAGGGCTTGGGGAGGCAGGAGAAGGCAGAGGGTGGTGAGTGTTTCCCTTGGGTTGCTCGTTCACCCCAAGGAAACAAACCGCTGCATGATGTGAGCCGGCTTTGATTTTTTGGCAGCTCCAAGAGAGAAATAGGATTAAAAATAAATGGAGGAATTCATCTTTTAGAAAGAAAAATGGAAGAAGAGGGAAACGGTCCAGCTAGACATTAAAACTTGAAATCAAGCTTAAAGCTGCTTGCTCTCAGAGTTCCTCAGAAGATGTCCAAAGAGTTAGCTTATGTATATTTGAACATGCCATGGCCCGGCACTGCCAGTGAGCTATGAAATGGGGGCCCCTGAGTTCTGCTTTGTGGCTCTGCAACCAACTCCTGCGTGCGATATGGACCAAATTACTCCGGCCAGCTCTTCAGAAGTAGTCAGTAATCTGTGGCATGTCTGGTTCAGGAGTTGCCAAATCCAAGCGGCTTCCATTGGTGGAAGAACTTCCATTGGTTTAAGGAAGAGCCTTAAACAACCAACCACCCACCACCCCTACGCCACCACTGCTGCTCAGACATCCCAAGTGAAAATGCCTGAACTCCACAGCTCCCAAGTTAATTTTCCAGGCTAGAAAATGTTGACTTCCATCTTTGTCTGCCTGTTTCTTCATCTCTAAAATAGCAATGTTACAACCAATTGCTTATGCCTGACAGTCTCTGTAAGGATAAAAAACCCTTTAGTTTCACAGAATCGCAGAATGGTAGGGGTAGGAAGGGACCTCTAGAGAGTCCAACCACCCCGCCAAAGGATTTCCTCAAAGGAAACTTAGTTGTGAAGGGGACTTTGTAAATTGAGTGCTGAGACTTTGTAAATTGAGTGCCAAGACTTTCATGATGGTCCTTTCTCTACAGGAGAGGAAGATGCTATAACTATCTGTTTTGACCTTATTTAGAGTGTTCCTTTTCAGGCTTTTGTGAGTCTTGTCCTCTCTGAACATGGGTGTTCCCATTCTCCGGTTTGTTTTTCACATCCATGCCGTCATCTGGAACAGCCTTGTTCCCCAGGGGAGGCTGTATAGGGAGCATTAAATTGGAGCATTATGGTGTTCATCCTGAGGAAATGGTCACTTAAGGTTCCTCCAAAGCAATGACCCCAGGAGGACACGGGCGAAGCTACCACAGGGACTCTGGATTTGAATGGCAACTGTGGATCCCAAGTCTCTGAAGCAAGGCAGAAAGCTTTAGCTTATGTTGAATGGGCATTTTTTTATCTGCACTGGCTGCCGTGATAAATGCATGGGCTGTCCTGGTCTCCCCTGCTTGGAGGACAGAATTTTTGGTTCTGTAACTTTAGCTGTTCAGCGTCTGGTTTGTTACACCCATGCTCGAGAAGGAAACTCAGCAGTAAACTTTCCAGGTTTGTCTGCAGTTGATCTGCTTCAGTCCTACTGGCATTTTTGATGGGAATTTTACGACTTCTTTCTTGTGAGTTTGGTACACATTTTGTTTTCTTTGGAGCCAGTGTTGGCTCCTCTTGCCTTTCTTTTGGAAGCTCCAGTGATCAATGCCTTTGGTTGTGGGAACTCTTGCAGAGAAGAGCTCTGTCATCATTTATGGGGGTACAGAAATAACAGATGAAGCAGTGTAATATATGCCAAATATTATCCTCAGAACTGCTCTTATCTGATATCTACAGCTGTACTTGCTTAATGTGTTATTTTGCTTAGCTTGACCTTTCTTTAGAGACAATTTAAAAAGAAGTGGAGTCCTCTGAAATCAGGCATCTTTATTCAGCAATTGGAATTATCTGTGTTGGTATCTGTGTGTGATTCACTTTTATTGCATCAGGATTGGGTCTTTAATACTGTCTGTGTTTTCCATAGTCACCTTCTGGTAGAAGCCATCAGGTGGAAAGGAGCTGTTATGGTTTCAGAAGTTAATCAGGTGCTCTTTGCTGGTCAGCTTTGTAAGATATAACACCTTATTTTTTAGTCACGGCTCTGCCATCGAGACTGGCAGCTCTCAAAACAAAAAATTCCTGGATAGTATGAACCAGAGGGACAGATCCTGTGTCGCTGTAATTGTCACACCTTCTGTGAGGTTTGTGCTGGATTAGGCCAGGTGACCCTCTGCTCCTGAGCCCATTAAGCCATCAGAGCAATTAGTCCAAGGCTCATTCATCAGTCATTGAATATCTAAGCTTACTTTTGGATCTCTTTCATAACAGTGCCTGGACCTAATGAAGGCAGTGCAGTAGAAATGCCAAGGCAGGTAAATGAAATAAGCAACAATAAAAGTTGCTGTGTCCCCCAGTAACTTCTGCAATCAAACAAGCTTATTTTGGAGATGATGTGTATGCACACAGCCTTTTAAGGGAATCTGTTGTCCTGTCTGGTACTGCAGACTAACGCTTCATCTTTAATTTCTACTGGAGTGCTGTTAGGACCCAAGGAAGACATCCATCCCTCCTGTGAAAGAGCTGTAATTCAAGCCCTGACCGTTCATGATAGTGATGGTAATAGTGGAGCGAATAAAGAGCTTGTTGCATGAAGCCAATGGTTGGGACAATGCTTTTAATATGTGTAAAAGTGCCTTGTTATATTACCTGCCTGCACAAGTAAATTTAAATTAGAGTAAGGAGTAGAGTCGCTTGAACACACCAGCCTAAGATTCAAAAACCTTTTTTTTTTTTTCCCCTTTTTTCAAGTAAAAAGCTTAAATAATTTCCCCAGAAAGCCAGTTTGTAACATAAGCCTTCCCAGGGAACGATCCAACGTGCAGTCTAATCGTTTTATGTGACTATTTAATCTACTGTTTAACAAACAAAAATACTTGCAGTACCATAGCAACTACTGCACAGTTTGGTGCCCTTGGGACAGAGAGCAGCTTCTTGATCCAAAGCAAACCTGCCTACTCTGTACTTTCGGATCTACTTTAAGGCAACCTTGTGGAGTTGTAAGGAAGACTTTCCAAATTGAGGCAAAAATGGATGTGTTTTTTTTATGTGGATGTTTCATTCCACGGTCTAGATATGCATAAATATGCCCTTTGCTTTGCGATAAACAGGCATTCATAATTCTGCAAGACTTCAAGGAAATGGGGGTTCTGGTCTCTTTCCTGGATGCAGGTGTGTTATAGATAGAAATCACTTCATTATTGTGCATAAAACCCATACGTATTGAGTTTCAGAGGAATGCTCAGCTATTGATTACATATTTAAGGTGTTAAAGTATATTGTCAGCAGGGAAATCTCTAGTAGGCTTCTCTCGTGCTGTAAAAAGATGTCCTTGTAGACAATAGTGTCTTTTGGTGTGGAAACAGAAGGGAACTTCTCCTACTCTGATTATGGCTGAAAAGCTTCAGTAAACTCTGCAGAAATACTCCTTTTTATAAAAGACTTTGTCCTGGGTCTAAAAACCAGTGCTCTGGATTGCCATCCTATCTTCTGGATGGTGATTCCACATCTTGACCTCTGCAACCGAGAGTTTTCTGCCTCAGCCTTTCACAGGCTGTGCTCTGATGCTGTTGGATCTGCAGCGTGTGGAGGAAGCTCTTCTGAACCATAGCACGACTCAAAAATGCACCTTCATTTTGGCCACGCTTCAGTCAGTTGTGTTTGTGCCACCTGATGAACGTGACTTGGATGTCTGGCTGTCATGGTGGAGAGCACCTGGCATTTTTTCTGAGGAGTATGGATTTACCCTTAGGCTAGAAATATTTCAGAGCCATCCATTATTTGTCTTGCATCTAGAGCTGGTCTGGATTTTCCCAACAGAACTGTTTTCTGTAGGAGGACGCTGACTCCATGGGATCTCCTTTCTGTTGTTGTGGGAGACCCATCAAAACTGTTGACAGGAACCAGACAGACGAGAGCGATGTTGGTGACCAGCCCCCCGGCTGCCTGATCTCTTGGTGGGCTCTGTGGCTGCCTGGCTAATGGGCTGTAGGTGATCAAACCAGGGAGGAGCTGGGCAGCTGGGAAAGGGCTGGTTGGCTCGATGCCTAATCCATCTGCTGCCCACAGAGCTGTGGGGCAGGCAAGGCGAGGCAGGCTGGAGGGCATCCCTCTGGATGCATCCACATCACTGGAAACTCCTCAGTATCCAGATACTGGCAATTTGGAATGGTCTTTGAAACCCAAATCCTCCTCTGGTCTTGTTAGCAAGAGAGGTCTGAGTACGACCAAGGAGGTAATTCCTGCTGCTACCTGGTTATTTACTGTTTAGGGCTGCTCTCGTGATGTGTTTTTCCTTCTCTGGTTGGTGCCTGAATCCTTTTGTGCCATTAGAACACGATTTGCAGGCAGCAAAAAAAGGGGCACATTTTGGGATTTCTTAGAGGCTTTTCATGTGTGTTGCCGTAAGTTTTTAGGTAGTGATGGTGTGATCTTCTACGTGATAAATATTTTTCTTTTTTTTTTTTCTCCCTTTTTTTTCTGCTTTTCTTCTCCTTGTTATTCCGTGAACTTCTGTTTCCACTATGTCCTCTCCTGGATTCACAGCACCAAAGAAAGCTGTTAGTGAGCTCGCCCCTTCTCAGCTAGGTACGTGTAAAGTTTGAGAACCTTTCTGGTTCAAAAACATAAGTAAAACGTTAAGTTACCACAATCCTAAAACAATATAGTGTACTTCATCTAAAAAGAATCCGTTCCACGTCGCAGGATCTCTGGGCACTCTGTGTAAAACGATACCCGACTAAGAAATAAAACTTACTAATGAAAGTTTTGACAGAGAAGATTTCATTTTGAAAATAATGTTCCCCAAAGCTTTTATAATAATTAAGTTTGAATCAAGGCTGTGCAGACACAATAATTTCTAGGCTGAGTGATCAGATATAACTCTCTTCTATCTTCTTTTTTCTTTTTTCTCCCCCCAAAAGCCCCTTCCAAAGCCCTGCTCACAACTGGCCCTGCCATAGATTTTCAACTGGGAAGTCCAGTATGGTAAAACAGAGGCAAAAAAGGAAGGGAAAAAGCAGATGAAAGCTTCCTCCAAGCTTTCTTTGACTTCTCCTACTCAAATTCTCTTGGTACCTAAAAATTTAAAGTGGAAATTGTGCTCTCCTTTGCAATGCCAATAATCTGAGGTCGAGGCATTTCTCTGTGCAGCTCTGTCTTACCCTGACCTGTGCCTTTATACTGCACACAGCTCGTTAATACCGGAATTATCAATGTCCTACCTTGTTGTTTTAATTACTGATGTGTAGTTAGGGTCTTCCAGTGTCCACGTGGTCTGGCCACAGCAGGTCACCATCACCTCCCTTCCTGCTACAGCAAAGCTGCAGGTGAAGCTTGCGAGGCAGCTCTTAAAAACTGATGGTGGTCAAACAAAGAGAAGCCTAAACCAGGGGAGATCTGGGGTAGATCCTCTGGCCTCTGACTTGAGATTGTGTGTTGACCTTCATTGTGACAGAAGAGTGGCTCTATCCAGCCGTGTACCAGTTTAACATCACTGGAAGAGTTCACAGACCTGTTTTGCTCTTATGTGTTCTTTCCTTGCTTACGCAGTTCTGGGGGATGTGGCTGGTAACATACTTACAGAGATTCTAGAGGAAATACTCTTAGAAATCTAATCATTGGTACAGGTAAATTTGCTAGTTTTGTAGCTTGGGCAAATCAGGTTTTGGTGATTAAAAGCACGTTGTAGCAGGGGGAAGGAGGAGCTGCTTGTCCACTCCTAGATTTAAATTTTATGCAGATATTTAACTTGACATGGCTTTGTTGGTCATTTCATTTAACTAGTGTAAATCCCAGCAGACACACTTACGTTGAATTACGTTAAGAGCATGGATGGCTATCTGATATTCTCACTGCTCAGGTCATCAGTTTAGTGGGTTAGTTGACATTTTGTACCCTCTCTACTTGTTGTGAACACCAAGTACCATCTATTGGATGAAACAAACACGAGGCAGCGCTAACGAGCGGTTAGCCTAACTTCAGGTGCTGAGTAAGCAATTGATTAAAAGGTGGTAATTTAATCTTTTGCCTTTTCCCATCCAGAACCCCAGTCAGTGACTGGTCTAAGTTGCATCCACACAGTCTGCATTCCCACTTCAAATTCTGGGGAGCAGTAGCGTTTTTAGAGATAATACCACCATGGACATTTCTGGGTGCTGTCCTGCTGCAAAAGTGGGTTTGTGCCTGGGGGACCTTTAAAGCTCATCTCGTCCAACCGCCCTACACTGAACAGGGACATCTGCGACTAGAGGCGGTTGCTCAGAGCCCCGGCCAACCTCACCTGCAATGGTGCCAGGGATGGGGCAGCAACCACCTCTCTGGGCAACCCGGGCCAGGGGCTCACACTCCTTGGCATCAAAAATTCCTTCCTTCTCTCTAGTCTAAATCTCCTTCTTTTAGTTTAAAACCATCACCCCTTGTCCTGTAATAACAAGCCCTGCTAAAAAGACTGTCCCCAACTTTCTTATAAGTACTTTAATACTTCAGTATTTTAAATCCTGCAAGGCCACCAGAAGGTCTCCTTGGAGGCTTCTCTTCTCCAGGCTGCACAAGGCCAACTCTCCCAGCCTGGCCTCCCAGCAGAGGTTCCAGCCTCCCATCATTGCTGGGGCCTCCTCTGGCCCCGCTCCA